>JAZBGZ010000273.1:7454-42581 GCA_037414795.1 Stenodera caucasica | reverse complement strand
TTTTTTTTTTTTTTTTGATGAATAAAGATCGATTCTATAATTGTTCTGTTGTATTGAATTTTCTGCTATCCGCCTCACTATAAAAAGTAATTGTTGTAAATTATAAAACCTTTGATTCAATAGAGTACAATTTTTGTTTTTGTTAAGCATTACATCATAGCTTTAATAAAATAAATGAACCATCTTCATTCAAAAATCCACTACACAAGAGTACTCTATTTTAGTATTCATTTTTGTTTTCTTTAAAAAATAACAAACAAAAATTCAACAATAGTAATCATTAATAATAATTTAATACTTAATTCGTTAAATTCTCGAGATTATTCTCTAATTTATCGGTATCAGTTATTGTAATTTCAGTTGTATTAAAATCTAAACAATCGGCTTTTGTTTCGGAAACTGTTTTTATAACACCATCAACTAAATTGCCGGCATATTGTTGTAATTCTGTTGTTGTTGTTGCATTATCTTTTTTACGTTGATTTATCGGTAATGGCAGTGATGATGGACGTGATTGTTTTTGAAATGGGAATACTTTACCAGCTTCTCCCTAAAATAATAATAAAGAAATTCGTTTAAATTATTATTATTTATCAATCATCTATAATGAATACTTGAGGTGTATGAACTGCAACAATTTCAGTTTGTGTTCCAATACCGTTCTCTTCTAATTTTGAATTATTCAAATTTGTACGACTAAATACTGTGATAACTTTTATAATATCTTGCATTGAACTTTGTAATTGTTGTATCTGAAAATTTCAATAATATTCATTTTTCAATTAAAACTTAATTAATAAAATTAATGAAAATTACTTGATTTTGTAAAGTTGTACAAGTTCTTGCTAATTCAAGGACAATTTCTGGATTATCACCTGATAAACTTGTCATACTAACACTAGATGTTGTTTGTCCATTATTATTCAAAGCTGACATTTGTTTCCATAGTGCACTTATAGCTTCTGTTTGTAACATTTGTATTTTACGTTCACTTTCCAATGCGGCCTTCGTTGTTTCCATATCATTACTTAATTGTCTAGAATTTGCCAATTAATAAGATAAAATTAAATAAATAAACATTATACTGTATATATTGTCCAGCTCTTTGTATTTGTAAAGTTCTAAACATCTCTTGTATTTCTTTATTACGATTTCTTGTGAAATAACCACGCCACATTTTCTGTATACAAATTGCAGCTTTTACAATTTTATCATCATTATTATTTTGATTATTATGCTCATTTGTTGTTATTGTTGTTGTTGTATCTTTTTGTGAACGTTTCTCTTCAACTTTCATTTGTATCATTTGTAATTTTGACTGGCATACTTCTGATTCATCATCACTACTTTTCGGTGTTATCTTTTTATTAGTTTGTTTATTATTATTGATAATTGATTTAGTACGTGACCGTGCTGGTGATGGTGAATTACTTTTTCTATTATTATCATTATCTAATTTGGTTTTGTTTTTTGGTAAACGTATCATTTTCGGTGAACGTACTGGTTCAATTATTGGTGATGATGATGGTATTGTTGTTGTTTCAATTTTATTTATTATTTTACCAATAATTGATGTTGGACGATAATCAGGACTCATTAATGATTCAGGAACTGGTACCATTTTTGATAGAGCTTGTAATGGACTATTGATCGGTTCTTCATCTAAACATTTTTCTGTAATGAGAGAATTCTCATTGGTTTTTGTATTATTGGCAATTGTTTGATGTAGAATCGTTGGATCTAAACTTTGACTCATTATTGTTGAATTTTCCATAATATTACCCGGATTATAACAACTAGATGTCATACGATCAGGTGACTTGATTTTATTGATACGGCTAGCTGTAAATTTGAATTAATTTTTTTTTATGTGAATCTAATTTGGAAATTTGTCAAATAAATAGAAATCAATTTACAATTTAATCTAGGCGAATGTTTAGCTCCTTGTAATTTCTTCTTTAATGATGGTGATGGATTCGGTGATTCGTTTGATTGTTCGCGTAATTGTTGTTGATGATGTTGTGCTTTACTTAATATTAAACGTAATTTACGATCTTCTTCAGTTTCTAGTTGTTCACCAGTTAATGGACAAACACTAGATAAATATTGAACTAAATCTTTTTGATCGCCAACGCGGAAATGACGACCGCGGCCTTGCGAATACAACCATTCAGCTCTCAAACTGAAAAATATAAATCAATTTATAATTTTTCAAATTAAATATTAATAATAATTATGATAAACCTTTCAATAGGATCAACCAAATACCCATCTATTGTCTTTATATTTAAAAACCAATTAATAACAAATGGACGGTAATCAAAGCCACTATTCAGTTAAGGAAAATGAGAAATTAAGAACAATAAGCCAACAAATAAAGCAAAAAGTTAAGATAGATTAAAGGATACATAGTACTGTTGCTCATACTAACACAAGGATTATCTTTGATAGAAATATTTGATAAATTTACAAGATGTACTAATTGTGAGATTTCATTTAAATCTTCAATATTATTATTTGCTAATGTTAATGTAATTAAACTGATTGGCAAAAAGCGTTCACACTGACGTAAATGATTAATTTTATTATTATGCAAATATAACTCCTAGAAACGAGCAAAGTTTCTTTTAAATTTTCCAAATTAAAACCATCATTATAAATACCTTTAAATTTTTCAAAAATGATACATCACTTATATTTGTAATATTATTCTCTGATAAATCCAGATATTCCAAATTTATATTTGTATTCAAATGTTCTATAGTTTTAATACTATTACCAGCTAAACATAACCATTTCAAATTAATCAATTCTTTCAAACCTTCTATTGTTAATATACCATTATGGGCTAGATTTAATGTATGTAACGAATGTAATCGACAAACTCCATACATACGTAACAACTGATTACGAACAATTGACAACTAGAAGAAAATATATTGAAATGATATCATTAGGAATTTTGTTTTTTAAACAATTACTTTTTGTAATTTTGTGAATGCATCGATATTATCTAAACGTTGTAAACAATTATCATCCAAAATTAATATGATTATATCTTGTATTTCATGTGCTGAATATTTATTCAATTTCTTTAATTTTTTATTGGATAAATCCAAATTATTTAATGCTTCATCTAAAAATCAATAGAAATTAATCAAAATTACTAGTTTTAATTAATAATTTACCCATGAATATGTTAAAAATTATCAACTGATTTTTAAATAATTGAAAATTTACACATTTGAGAATTTTTCAATAGTAATTTTGACAATAATGACAGATCAGAAATGTAAACTAATCCGCTAACAAAAGTACCTGATCTGGCAAGAAAATTCTTATCATTTTGATAAATAGTGTTTTATATAACAACGAACACATAAATATCCCGGTTTTTCTTATCAAATTCTTAGTTTTATGTTGATTAAAAATTACATTCTTAACAAGTTAATGTAAATATGATAATTATTGATAAGCATGAGTCATAACATTAGCCAACTTCATAGAAATTGAGTCCCTATAATTTCAATCTAATTAAAATTATTTCAAATTATTGATGATTAATATTTCGTAATTATAATATTCAATCAGTGAGATAACAGTTTATCACCTATTTTTGTCTATTTCAAGTAGAGATTGGTGAATTTCTTATTAATTTAGAGACTCCGTCTACAATTGGCAGAACTGTTTTAGTAACAATTATGGAGTTTATTTGCATTTTTAGTGAGCGATTTTAGTTTTTCTTGAATATTGTTGCAATAAACAAATAAAAGAAAATAAAAGTTTGAATAATTTATTATAAACAATTGCGGTATTGTTTATAAATTAGTGAATTATTTGGAAATTTCATGAAATTATCATATGACATTTTGAATAGATTCGATTGAGATTGATTGGATTTTGAGAAAAAAATTATAAATTTCCATCATTAGTTTTATTATTTTCCAATTATTATACTATAATTTTTTGGCAAAAAATTTGTTGATAATTCTATCAAACTGGAGCGTTTACCTGAATATCTCCGCGATACCGTGGATTGGTTTATGGGGTAAGTTTTCTAATCAGTGGAATCTACTGTTTTAGATTTAATTATACGAAAATGTTCGATTAAATTTATAGCTAGCTATAAATATTCGTTTTCTTTTTTTTTCATCTACCTATCGGTTTTGTTTTTTTTTTTATTGTTTGAATAGCCTAGTTGCTTTAATTAGCTATGTTTAATTTTGTCTCTGTGTTGTGTTAACAATACTCGTCCTTCATTGTTTTTTATGGGGCTTCATTAACCGATCTAACTGTGACGTCTGAATCGATTTTAATTGAATTGAAAATTTTTCGAATTAAATTATAGTCGATTCTGTTTATTTCGTTTTTGTTATTATTTTATTTGTACGTAATGTGGTTAGGACGTATTATTACAAAAATTAAATCTGAAAATCAAGTACATATAGTCCAATTAGATCCTGAACAAACTATTACTTGTTTCTGTAATAGGTAGTTTTATTTTTATTTTATTTTATTATGATTTTATTATAATTTTCCGCAAAATAGAAAAACTCGACGTAAGGAAAAAGAAGGAAATGAATCAGCATCATCGAGTGATTCCAAATTGTATTTAGAGGCAACTGTTTTGGAACGTAAATTACCAGAAATGGATATGAGATTGTTAGTTGATTTACCAGCTGGATTAGATTATAATGAATGGTTAGCTTCTCATAGTAAGTTTTTATTTAAATTTTCTGTTTAGTAAATGAACACTGTTTATAGTAGTGTTGAAAAAAAGAAGTATATTCGTTTGAATTTTAAATAATTCAACAAAATTTGTTACAGCAATGGCTCTATTCGATCACGTGAATTTAGTATATGGTTCAATAAGTGAATTTTGTACACAGACAGGTTGTCCTGATATGACCGGTCCAGGTCAAAGGTGAATTTTTTATTGATTATTTTCGCTCATTCAAATTATTTCGATTTTCAATTATTTATTTACATTATAGAACTTATTTGTGGTTTGATGAGAAAGGTAAGAAGACGAAAGTAGCCGCTCCACAATACGTAGATTATGTAATGACATTTATACAAAAAACTATAACCGATGAAAATATATTCCCAACAAAATATGGTGAATTTTCCATATAAATATTATTTTGTTAATATATTAAAATTTTTATTTTTTGCAGCAAATGAATTTCCGTCATCATTTGAATCGATAGTACGTAAAATTGTACGTTTATTATTTCATGTTGTTGCACATTTATATTCGGCACATTTCAAAGAAGTTGTTATGTTAGGTTTACATGCACATTTGAATTTAACATTTGCTCATTTAACGGCGTTACAACATCGTTTCTCATTAATTGAACCAAAAGAAACTGAAGTATTGAAAGATTTAGAAATTGCATTGAGATTAACTGAAGATTATAGCAGTAGTAGTAATAATGATTCACAACAGCAACAACAACAACATGAAACTAGTGTTATTAATAATAGTAATAATGATAATAATAAAATTGGAGAATCAACAGATGATCAAATCAAACTTAATAATATGATGGATGAAACGACAACAAGTAAGTGTAATTTTTTATAAAACGTTTAAAGTTTCTATCTATTAAACAATCAACGAAAATTAATTCAAACAATTGATTGGTATACTATTGTTGTGGTGTTTTTAGGTGGGGACAATAAATGGTAGTTTGACGGTGTGATTTTTCGAATTTAACAAAATTATTATATAATAATAATAATATAATCAATTGATTAATAATTAATGATTGTGATGTGAAATCATACCCCACCACCAACTATTAATTGATTAATTAATTAATTACATTTAAATTAATTATTGAACCACTTAGCTCTTGTGATGATGACATTATAGTGATGTTTTTTTTTGTTTTTGTTTTGTTCAGTTCCAATTTTTTAGTGTGCATTTTTTTTTTATTTATTTCTTTTACAATCTTTGTTTATATATCAAAATGAAGAATATAATTGTATATGTGTATGTATAAAGTACTATACAAACTATATACGTTTACGCTTAAAAACCTTTTATTTGTCTTGTGGAGAGATTGTTGAAATATAGAAATTTTAATTGTAAATTTGTAAAAAAAAAACAAATAGTAAGTGTAGACTTATTGATTTATTGAAAGAATTAAAATTAGGCTGTACTTAAAAATCAAGCACTGACCTCTTTTTCTTTTTATTGTTGTTTGATTTTGCTTCCATTCTTTTAGATGAAGAAATTCAGAGTACTTTTGCTTTAGTACTATGAATTATTGTTTCTTTAATTATTATTACCATTATTATTATTATTATGATTATTATTATTTTCTTTGTTTAAGAGGCATTTCATTTTATTTTCTGTACAGTTGTTATATTGTTCCTAAAGCTAATTGTATATACATATATATATTTAATATATATAAAATGAATTTTAGTTTGTTATTCTTTAGATTCTGTAACAGCTATAGTAATAGCAATTGTTGAAAAATAAATCACCTAATGTTGCAATTTTAGGCGAATTTTTCTTGATTGTCCCTCTTTTTTAAATAATTGTTGCTTTTTCTTCTCTTATTATTTTTCAAGGTTCCGGAAAACCTTCCGGGTAAATGAACTGATTTTCAAAGATCTTCAATGAAAGAAAGGTAAATCTCGTTCCCTTAAAGCTTTTTTTTCCAGACAGTGATCGTTCAGGATGAATTAACTCTATGATGACAAAGAAATAAAGGGCTTCCACATTATCATTGTGAATAATTATAATTATGCATTTTTGGCCATCGTTTCCTCCATAACCTCAACTTTCAAATGATGCAATAACACAAAAAGACTTTAAAATTATACGATCCAACAGCTTTATTTATAGAAATAATACAAGTGTAACAATATTTAAGACATTAGAAAAATAGTAAATAAGCACATTGAGAGAATAAGAAATTTGGCGTATTTTTTTTTAAAAAATTTTTCAAAAATATTTAGTTGCATGGATGATTGACGGCCCATTTTTTATTTTTTTGGTATAACAAGGAATGTTGCCTGAAACAAGGTAAACATGCAACTAATTATTTTTTTCTTCACGTATTTTTATATTTTAAGACTGAATACCATGCTCAAGAACTGTTCGTAGTGTATAGTGATGACGCCATCTTGATCTGTATCATGTTGTCGAAATGAAGCGGTTAAAGTCTAAAAATTCAATAAAAAAAAATGAATCAATCGAATAAATTAATCTACAGAAATCGTCTTACATATAAAATAATACAACATTGAATAAAATCATCGAATAATATTGTACCATGGCCGATTCGATCGAATTTTCTAATTAATGTCTCGATTAAATGATCAGATAAACGATAACCAAATGTTGTTAATGCTGTTTTCAATTCATTTTTATCAATATTACCCGAATTGTCGCGATCGAATGAGCGGAAGCAATTTTGCCAATCGGTAACGTATTTCCATAATGCTCCAAAATCTTCAAAACTAACTTGACCACGATTATGACGATCGAACATACCAATCATTAATCGTACCGTTTCCGGATTGAATGGGCTCCATGTACCATTTGATAAAGCTTGTTGTAATTCTTCAGCATTAATATAACCACTCCTATCGCGATCAACTCTACATAGTAACAAAACAAAACAAAAATTACCAATTGTTCTTAATTATTTAATTATTTAATGATAGTTTACCTTTGAAAAACATCCCATAGAAAATCACGACTTGGCATTGGACCCATAAAACTCATTTTTAACTTGTTTACTTAAAAAACTATGCAATTAGGAAATTTCTAGACCCGACGAATAATTTAAGGTTAGAACAGCTGTCAAAAATTTATTACTTCTATCTCTTTCTTATCTGTCATATTATCTGAAAGCTAAACTAATTGTATCCATACACTATCATTCAAATGTGTAATAATTTCCAATTTAATTGATTTTGTACTTTAAATTAATATTAATTGATTGGTGTTGAAGTTTGATTGGCTATATTGAATTGTAGGCAACTTATGAGTATTTCCAAGAATTTTCGTTGATTTTAATGTACGGTGTACGAGTTGCTTTAATTATTGACGTCATAAAGATGACGTGTCCAAATTATTCGTAGAATTCGGGTAAATAATTAAAAATTAAGGATTTCCCAATTTTATTAACAAAACAATTAGACTACATTTGAAAGGAATGACTCGAATGATTCATCTTTTCTTATTATAAAGAAACCAATAAACGGCAAACATAAAACTTGGTGGACTTTTGATACTATCTTGATTTAAATAATTTTTAACATCTGAAATTGACATTTCAGCAATATCAATCATTTCATCACCAACACCACCACCATTATTAATTTTCATACAATCATCAATTTCACAATAATAACATGTTTGTAAACTACCAATCGTACCAACACCAGAACGATATGAGCCGATTTTTTCAATTTTATCTATCGGTACATCATAACCGCACTCTTCTAAAATTTCTTCTCTAGCAATTTCGATTATTGATTTAGTTTTATCGACTAGACCAGCACATAGTTCTAATGTTATGCCTAAATTTGCTGGATATTTTTTTGTATCGATACAGTTTTGACGATCTTCGGGCGGTATACTACCATAATAAACAGGTGGACGAAATTGCTTAACAAATAATAATTTATCACGTTTCGGATGATAGATTAAAATTGCCACACTATCATGTGTTTTTAATAAATCCCATGTTCTTTCTTTACCATTTTGTTTAAAATGCATTGTTAGTGGTTCTAAATATATTGATTTTTCCAAAGGTTTAATTTCAACATTTTCAATTATATCCATCTTTTTCTACCTTAAATTGAACAATTTTAATACTGTTATAGTGGAAATATATTGATTCTTTAATTATTAATTAAGTATTCAAAAAACTATTGAAATTACAATCTATTGACACTAAATTGACATAACCTCACTTCAGAAAATATTATGCAATATTACTATACAGCTGTTCATTAAGTTAAGAGCATCAAAATAAAACTTACGTCGGTCCAATATTAATGGAAATACAGAGTATTGAAGATAAAATTAATAATTAAATTTAGTCACACTCAAATATTTCTTATCAATTTATCAGCAATTTTATTTACTGTCATTTTGACTAAAAAATCCGACACCTAATTCATTTCTGAGAAAACAACACTGTACATTTAAACCTAGTTAAGTTTATTTAAACAATGATAATAAGCTTATCATTATCAGATATTTAGTGACAATATTGAAGACACTTCTAACTTTGATATTTTACAGTATCTGTCTTCAAATTTGAAAAAGCGCTCTTTCTACGTCATTTTGATCTGTTATGAATTTACTTGTCAACAAAGCATCAATAATTGGGGTTTTTGATGAGAATTATTGAGAAAATATCAAAATTTTCCCCGAGTGAGTTGGCCATGATTTAGAAATACAACAAATGAATATATGATTAATAGGATTATAGATACAGTTAACTATACTTAAGACCTTACATTATTTATTGTAATAAATTGTAGATATTTGGTGAGATTTTTTTTTGGATTTATAGTCCATTGGAAATATTTGAACAGTATCTTTGGACAATATCTCTTCATAATTTTTTTCATTTCTACTGGTCTGACAGTCTCGCAAAAGTAATTATTATTCACTCATTAGTAAACTTCAATTTCAGTAACAATTGACAATTTTGGGTCTACGTTACTGAGAGATGATTTTAAGCGATCAAAAGTTAATTATGATATCCTATAAAAATATAGTTACGGCTTTTTTGAATGAATATTTTGTATAAATATAAATAATATTATCAAGAGAAAATGATGATGTTGAGATTAATTGTGACTGTTGAGGTTTCAAAGAATCGCTCCAATTTTCTTCTAGAATTGTTAAAAAATTGTTTTGAAATTTCACAAGTTGGTGATAAATATGCTACAGTTTGTTTAAATTTGGGGCTTTTATTTCTATAAATCTATTCTGTTACTTGACCTGATTTTCTAGTGGCGTCCTCTAACCGTTTACGAGCACGTTCAAGAACCATTAGTTGTTTATATTTAAGTGAATGTTTAATTAAACTTTTGTTAGTTGATTTTTGGATTTTCCAGCGGAAAAAAGAACATTTCTATAAATGGCTCCTGTTGATGTTGATGTTCCACCGGTAAGTATCATAATTAAAGCTTTATTTCGCTTGTTTGAAATTTAACGGTATTGTGTTTATGTTTGTTTTAAAATGGAAATGTCCTGAATACCAAAGGGCGTTGTCCCATTGAAAATTGATTTGTTCTATTTTCTTGTGATATAATATGATATCTTTTACAGATGGACTCGTCACAATTAAGAAATTTAGTATTATCAGGACATGTTGGTTTCGATAGTTTACCAGATCAATTAGTATCGAAAAGTGTGCAAAATGGATTTGTTTTCAATATTATGTGTATTGGTTCGTATTGCTTCTTTTATCAATTTTCATTTATTTTTTGATTAATTGAAATCTTACTATAGGTGAGACTGGTTTAGGTAAATCAACCTTAATGGATACATTGTTTAACACGAATTTTGAATCAACTCCAAGTCCACATACATTACCAACTGTTAAATTGAAAGCTCATACGTATGAATTACAAGAAAGTAATGTTAGATTGAAGGTAGGTGTTTTATTTCTTTCAAATAATCCGGTGTAATTGTTTAGTTTTTTTTTCTATCTTAATTTAGTTGACAATTGTTGATACAGTTGGTTATGGGGATCAAATTAACAAAGAAGATAGTTTCAAAGCTATTGTTGATTATATTGATGCCCAATTCGAGAATTATTTACAAGAAGAATTGAAAATAAAACGTTCTTTATCAGCTTATCATGACTCACGTATACATGTTTGTTTATATTTTATATGTCCAACTGGTCATGGTTTGAAATCAATTGATTTAGTTTGTATGAAGAAATTAGATCAGAAATGTAATATAATACCGATTATAGCAAAAGCTGATACAATATCGAAAAATGAATTGGAAAAATTCAAAACGAAAATAATAAACGAATTGAAACAAAATGGTGTACAAATTTATCAATTTCCAAATGATGACGATACAATAAATGATATAAATATAAAAATGAACAAAGATATACCGTTTGCATGTATTGGTAGTACAGAATTTGTACGTTTAAGTGGTTCAAATAAATTAGTACGTGCCCGTCAATATCCATGGGGTACAGTACAAGTCGAAAATGAGAATCATTGTGATTTTGTTAAATTACGTGAAATGTTAATACGTACAAATATGGAAGATATGCGTGAAAAAACACATTTTATACATTATGAATTATACCGTAAAAAACGTTTAGAACAAATGGGTTTTAGTGATGTTGATTCAAATAATAAACCAATCAGTTTTCAACAAACATTTGAAACGAAACGTACAAATCATCTACAAGAATTACAACAGAAAGAAGATGAAATGAGACAGATGTTTGTTGTACGTGTTAAAGAAAAGGAAGCGGAATTGAAAGAAGCTGAAAAAGAAGTAAATTATCTACACCCTAATAATACGATGCAGATTAATATTTTTATGATTTATTTTTTTTTTTTTAGTTACATGCAAAATTTGATAAATTGAAAAAAGATCATACAGAAGAGAAAAAGAAAATTGAAGATGCTCGTAAGAAAATGGAAGATGAAATTGTTGAATTCAATCGACGTAAAGCTCAATATCAACAAATGGGCACCAGTCATCACACTTTAACATTAGGTAAAAGTAAGAAAAAATGAATTTAAGCAGGAAAAAAAAGGCGGAGGAATCAATTCTAAAATAAGATTTTTTTTAATATACATGTAACGTCATCTTATTTATTTTATTATCTAATTTGTTTATTGTGCTTTTTTAACTAAATCTTTTTATTATATTATTATTATTATTATTATTAGTGCACATATTTAGAGTCGAAGGCTATAACAAAACAACAAAAAGTGCTCAATTTGTGTTTTTTGTTGTTGTGGCTGGAAATATAATTTTTTATCAATACTTCAATTTTTATATTTCCCTCTAATTGATCAATTTTAAACCGTTGTCTCTCCAGGACGTGTTAGTTTAACGAATCGAGAATAGTATGTGAATTTTTTTGAAAAACTCACAACTTTCTGAATTCGTTGCTGTCGTGGTGCTACTTTTTTCAATTTACTCATTTTTTCATGTTCCTGAAAAAAATCATTATATTTTTGTCCCACTATAATGAAAAGAATCAAAGCAAATTTCTAGAAATACGTGATGGTTTAATTATGTAAAAAATTGTACAAAATCTCTAATTCTAAACAATTAATAACTACTAATTAATTTGAATTCTAGTGTATTAAATTAAACCAAGAAAAAACCAAAAATTAACGTTCGTGAATAAATTTGAATTGTGTTTTGTAAAAAAAGAACAATTTAGCGAGCAACAGATTCACGTGGCGGTGGACTACGATATTTGGCCCTTATATGTAAAAATTTGGCAGTTGGCGATGATGAAGCAGTAGAAACAATTGGTATAGATGGTGGACTACGATTATTATTATCTCTACAAACAACTTTCACCTGGCATGGATCATGTCGCAATAAAAAATGATCAAGTGTATCCCAACCACCACCGACACGAACCATCATATGGCGTCCTTTCAATAACTGGAAAACAATCAAATTAATATTTGAAAAGGGCAAAAAAAAAAACAATTGATAACAACTTACACGTATGAAAACATTTTTACCAGCAATATTATATTTGCCTTCACCAACTTTTCTAACTTTAAGTTTCATACAATTGCAATTTTTTTGTATCAATTTAGCAGCCATTTGTACTTTACGATCTAATTCTGTTGAGGCATCTCCATCACCATTATCAGTTTCAATGATGTGTTGTTGTAAATTATCTAGATCTTCAGCACTACTATCGCGTGACCATCCATCACTCGGTACACCATCATCATCATCGTCACTCGGCATTGGTAGTGTTGGTGATATTGGAATTGCTGGAGCTGATCTAATTTTCAATTGATCAAAATTGAATTTCAATCAAAATAATAATGAAACAAAAAAAGAAACATACTTGCTATGCTTCATTTTTTGTTCGATTCTATCAATGTTCGGTATAGCTTGAAATTGCCATGATAACAACGAACTTAAGCCAGAATCAGCTGAATTATTACGTTGTTGTTCTTCCTCTTCTTCTTCTTCGGCAATTTCTTTTTCTAATTTGATTAATCCGGGCGGTTCTAGACCGTAACGTATTGCAGCAATTCGAGCGACTTCCAATAAACAAACGATAACATTACGTGGTTGATGATGCAAAACTAATAATCAATTGGATGATGAAAAAGGGTGAGTTTTTTTTTTGTTATTTTGTTATTTTTCAAATACAAACCTAAATCATCACTTTCGAATAATAGATTCTGATGTATTCCTAAGGATTTGCAAAATTTTATGAAATTCTCCATATTGTCTCTTGAGAAAAAGCTGCGACGCATCGCTTTCTCGAAACATTTATTACGAATTGATGGTAAAAGCTAGAAAAATTTCTTTGATATAAAATTACAAATTTGAATTCGAATTTATTGGAAATTGTGATTACTTGATTATGATCGATTAATAGATCCATATCTTTAGCGTATTTAGCTCGATCGCATATAATCTGAGCTAAATGACAAAGAACAACACCGTTGTCTAATTGATTCAAGAAATTCTCACCATTTATATAATCGATTCCTGTAAAAAAAAACAAAAATTGGATTTATTCATTATTTGGATGCTTTTTTGTTTATTTTCATTTCCTGTTCGAATGTGTTTTTTGTTTTGATTTAAAATATTGATTATTTATTGTTTAATATTCTTGCACGTTTGACACGTTCTTTTCGTGATTTAATCCAGATATGGTAATCAAGAATTATCAACAACAACCGTTATTTTTTAATTTTGTTATAAAAGTCTGTGCACCATTTCAGGTCATGAAAATTAAAATCTAGACAACCGTTTTGATTTTTGCTATCATCATTATCGGAAAAATAAACGAATTTTGTTATAATTCAAATAGTTTGAAACGAGATCTTTGACCTTTTATTCTATTTATTTATTAATTTTTCCTAAATTGATAATTTAATAGAATTAAATTGGCGTCAATTATGTTAATTGAATGTTCTGTAGTTGAATTTGAGATTGTTGTTATTTTTTCTATGCTTATGTTTTTATTCTTTAATGATTAGAAATATCACAAATTTATTTGTCTAAGAAATTGATCATCATTTTTATCGTTATCGTGTTGTCTGATTAGAAAACAACTGTTTCTATTGAATTGAACATGAATTAATAATTCCACACCGTACAAACATATAAAGACTATTAACGACAACAAGACGTGCCCATTTCAACCGCTCCCAACAACAACAACAACAAGAAACCGTTCATTTCCAATAATTATCACTTTTTATGCAACAACAATGAATAAACAAAAAAACATCTAAATCAATTTCGATACAGGAAATTGTAAACTATTCAATTGAACAAGAGAAAGAAGACAAAAAACGAAAAATAACGTCAACTCAACAGGAATTCCAAATATTTCGGCAATCAATCGTCGAAGACTGTATTTAAAATACGATCAACAAGAAAAACTTTAATTTCGACAATTTGATTGTATTTTTGCGTGATTTGTTGTGATTTTGTCGTATTATTGATCAAACTTTGATACGGAGGATGTTGATGATGATACAATATTTCACCAAAATTTCAAAAAACAATAAATTCTCATTAATCAATAATTTTAAATAAATTTAAATAAAGCCCACTCGTACTTTCTAGTTTGGAAAATTAAAATGCGCATCAATTCTTTTGTTTTGTTTGTTTTTTTTTGCTTTTGAAATTAGAATTGAAATCAATAGAAAAATGTGGACGAGTGATTTTTAAAGATTCCAACCAAAGTACCAGGTACGAATCATCATAATCATGTTCCAATTTCTATTATTGGAAAAATAAATTGACAAAATATCATCATTCAGCCCATATATTTCCAATAACAATCATTATTGTTTTTGTTATTTGCAATTCAAAATAAAAAATTAATAAATCGATAGAATAAAAAAAAAGATGATGGATTTCGAAGGACGATTTCCTATTACAGTAACTTGAAATACAATTCACACGTAATAATAATAATAGTAATAATAACGAGTATTTCATATAATATCGAATTTTTTCGTTACTATCATTTGTTCCAGTACTCCACTAGAATTACTGTTTTTCTCCTATAATTTTACTTTTCATATTTTTCATATACAGATCGATCTAGAATGCCTGGCCAAACTCCAAGAGCCGATAGTATTGAACCACGTCCCGAAAAAATTACAGTAATTTCAAAATTCGAGCTATCAAAGAATAAAATTAGAAATCAAATCAATCAAAAGTTCTTAGATTTTCTCAATTTTCTGCTATTGCCTAGCAACCAACCACCGGATTTCTAAGCAACGAAACAAAAGCATAACACCTCGATAAACTGATTTAATGAATTTTATTGGTCCAATTTGAAATTGTTGGATAATTGCTTCCGGTCACGTGTTCTCATTTGGTTGGGTATAATACCGAATTCGCTCACAGCCCGTATAATTGACGTGATATGTAAAATATATTTACTTACCTAATGTTTTGTTCAGCCAATCGGCCAAATCTTCTTTCAATGGATCTAATTGTTTCGTTTGTATTGATATCATTCGTTCTGTATATTCTTGAGCATAATCTTCATTGATCATTTTGAAATGATGGAAATTATATGAAGAAGATGGGTCCCAACTATTGCGATTTCCTTTTCTAACAAAATGATTTTTACCAAACGCCATGTCTTTTTGGTTTCAACGATTTATTCTTGAATTGGAAACAAATTTATTGTTTTTATTAAATCAAACAAAACAGAAACAAGTTTGTAGTTCAAAAGTTGAGGATCGTGAATTTTGAATTTATCAAATAAAAATGTGATAACAACAATGAGAACGGTCCCCTAAATCATCGTACTTTGAAAAAAAAGATACAACTAATAATTAATTACGAACATATTACAGTATTTAAATTTTACAGTCTACTTGTTTTTGTTATGATCTACCTGATAATAATAGTCTTCTACTTTGAGATTTATTGCGTACATTGTTTAATTCATTTTTAGTTGAATTATTTTTTTCTCCAGCTTCTCTATAGAATTTCGAATGATAACTGCACAATTTCGATCGATTTTATAAAAAATACATATCATTGATCTAAATACATAAATATTGGGACAATTAAATTCAATTATTAATGTTTTTTGTTGATGTGTTAATTATATATTATTATTCTTTATATTTTTCAGAGCAGAAATAAAGTAACGTGCAAGTTTCTTACATTAGGCATTAATTTTCTTTAAATCTATTTCCCGAATGTCTTCATCAATGAGGTAATTATTTTTATAATGGAATTAAAGCCACCACCCCTGTTGGAAAGCATCGATTTAGGAATACATGCATGAAATTTACCCTCTTTAAAAATCTCCGGTGTCGTCGCCGTCTCAACTTCCGTTCTCTTCAGTTCGTCTCTTTCTTTAATCGTTTAATTATTAATTTACATATTGAAGAAAAATTGACTTTTTTCAATGAGATAGTCTGACATTGTTTTTTTTATTGTTTGAAGTTATGTCGATTCAAATGTTTGAACGAATCAGACACACACACACATCTAGACAACAACATCCGCTATATAAAATTGAAATTGTAAAAGCAGGAAACAACACACACGGCCGTACTATCCTAGTGTTTGAAACTGAATAAATATGTGATGATATTTTGTAGGATCGAACAGCTGCTCAGCAGACTGCGCTTTCGTTATCGAACGAATCTCTCGAAAAGCGAATGGAACGATTGTAAAAAAGATCAACTATAGTAGAAACAAAAGCAAAAACATAAAAAATAATTTTCAACGAATTAGTGTTTCAAATCGATTAAATTTATTTCCTATTAAATAATTATATCCTGTGACTTCTGTGAGATAAGAACAACAACTTTGAATTCGTTCACGTTAATTATTGGAAACATGAAAACGAAAGTAATCATTTTTTCTCCTCTCCATTTTATAGACAACAATTCCAATAATTGATTGCATACAAATTAACATATATAGATATATATTTGTCTGAAATTACTCAACTTATGTTGGAGTTGTTTTTTTTGGAAACACACCCTTTTCAAAAAAAAAAAAACAACTATTGGATCATTCCTAAAAATTAAGCAGTCTCTCTTATGTCACTAAAAATATGATTTATTTTATTGAATAACTAAATTGAATTTCTTGTATCGATTTGATTTTTATTTATTTATTTCATCAAGAAAAAGAACAATTAATTATTTTGAATTTGTTGAAAAGATTAGCGTCATCTATAAAGAGATTAGTGAATTTAACTTAACGCCATCTATGAGATCATAGAATAATTATAGTTTACAGCGATCTTTAATGATAGTAGTATAACGAATCATTTAAAAAATAAAATACACTTTTGAAATATAAAAAAACTTCTTATTTAAAAATTAAAATTATATAATAATTAATATAAATCAATGATCACATTTAGAATTTTTACAATTATGTGTGACTTTTTTATAGCTAAATAATCTAATCGATCGTAAAATTATCGAAATTTCCCTTATAAAATAGCCTAAGCCTTCAGCTAACGGATCACATAAATCACGTAAAGATGTTGCAATATTATAAAAGAATATCAAAATCGGCTGTATAATATTATTGAATATTATTGTCAATAACGGCTTAAATAAATAATCACTGAATAATTGTATTAAACCAATTATCAATGGTTTTATAATGCTGTATAATATAAAACGTATCAATTGTAATAAAAACGATATACAAAATGATGTTATTATATGGATTGTTGAGAAAACTTCAGCCCAAAATTTCGTTGTTAATTGTTCTGTTTTTTCAGCAATTACATCCGAATAGAGCACCGGCGGTAGATCGGTCGTTTGAAAATATCTAAACAATGAAGAAAAAAAAAAGAGTTACTTGCACGCCATCTGGAATTTTTATCGAACTAATCTAGGATACTGACGTACCAGTGAAAAAAAATTCAATAATTTCTACAGCTAACTCGATCCCAATCTCTATCGTATAGTCAGTTTGTTTCTATTGAATTTGAGATGGAGATCGAGACTTAAAATTTAATTATACTATTATAATTACTGGGCATTTCCATGGTCGAAATAATAAAAATCAACTTTATTATCACCATTACTGTCATAATATAGAGTTTTTTGATATTTTTTATTTATTCGATTTAGACGATTTTTATAATTTTTTTTTGTATTTGTTGCAACATTTATTGATTCGGGTTTCGGTATACCATCAATTAAATCGAAAACTAGACGCTAAAATTGCATCAATTAAATTACTCTAATTAATTAAATTTGAATTTTCTATAAATATAGATAATACTTTGGGAGCATCGCCACTCTCCTCTTGTGTTATATTAATTTTGTAGAGTTCGCAACGTTGATGTCGCCGTATTCTATCAAAGGACAAATTTCGAAACCATTCGAATAATGCAGGCCGTCTATATTCGATACGATTTCTATGTTGATAATAAAATTTATGTTGATTTGGCTTGATTTGCGGTTGGATTTCATCTAAATTCGCCATAATCGACACATCGACTGTTTTATGTATATTCTCATCGTTCTATTAACAGAAAACAAAACTAAATAAACTTAATTGAAAATTGAGTTATGTTAAACAATTATACTTTTTGTGAATTGATTGTAATAATTGTTGAATCTTCATTATCAACTTCACTGTTACCAATTGAATTTATGACTTGTTGCAGCTCATTCCGGACATTTGTTAGACTTCTAGTTGACGTTTCCATTGATGTTGTTGATGATGTTGAATCTAAATTTTTGCGATAGAATTACAATTTTATTTCTTTACTGTTGAAATTACCAAGTCGATGGACTTTTGTTGGAATATCTGGATTCTTATTATTATGTCGGTGTTCTTTCCCATCCATAATTAATAATTAACGGTGTATAGGACCGCGGATGGAAAATTGACGAACTGTCAGAATTTCACAAATATACTGATTATCAATTGGACGAGAAAAAAACTATTTTAAGAAGCACAATACGTTCAATTTATTGACTAGAATCGACAGAATTTTATAAAATTACACAGTTGATATGTTAAACTTGCAAAATGTTTAACCATTGTACTTTAAATTTTCATATTACTATTAAATCATCAAATTAACATTTAGTATTTGTTTGTTTCTTAACTAACTTGAAATAACAACAAGTTCGCTTCTCTGAATTTTAGTAATTCAGAAAAATTGTTTAGAATTTTTTTGATAATAATTAAGGCTATTATTACTATTACAATAAAAATACTTTATATATACATATTGAAGCGATATTAATCAAACATTTTTCTCTTATAATGATCGAAATGAAAGGAATGTAATGCTTATTCAGAGAGAGCTAATAATAAATTACAATACAATCACATGTGCTGTTAGCGAAATTTCTGTGATGAAAGAAACTCAGTCGATTAAATTCTTATTATCATAATTTTAATTTTAATTATAATTATCATCATTATCATCATCATCATCATCATCATCATTATAGAGATGAAAATTAATACTCAAATAATCCTAAACATATTGGAAATTATCTTTGTGTCTCAATAATGGTTGATTTTCAACATTACTCCGATTACCGTTACTATAATTCGTTAGCCAATCATAACTTTCAGGTTTAAATAAACCAAAACATGTACATTCGAAGAATTCTAATAAATTATAAATGGGTCCTTTAGTGAACGGACTTTTACCACTATTATTTATAAAATGTATATAACGGCCACGATTCATACGTTCATTTGTTGTCATACCCAAACAGGAGATCTGCAACAATTACAATTTATTCCAAAACAAATGATTCGAGACTCGTTCCACGAATTCGTTACGAACTAAGAATCTCGTCAATCAAACATATTCAAATTTTAAACTTCAATTGGAAAATTAAAGTTTTCAAGAAATATCAATCAACATTTCTAATATCTACCTGATACAGTTGACAAACGAATAACATGAATACCCATATTGAATGAAATAAAGCATTAGCGGCTACCCATGCCACCCATGAATTACATTGACCAATCGATAAAACAAATTTCCAATAACCATCATTTGTTGTTATATTACAGTATTGTTGATTTTGCCAAAATATTACTGAGCCATATAACATTTGACTACACATTATCACTAAGCTTGCTAAAAAACCAATGAAATATTTGTGGTTTTTTGCACCTAAAAATTAAAAAGAAAATAATTGTAAATATTTAAAAATACAGTTCTGTTGTACGACTATAGTTTAAATATCCAGTATCAGAAAATTTCATATTGCTGAGCCGGAAGTACCAAAATTGGGGAAAAAATTGAAATATTTTTAGAATGGAATGTAGTTTCGGTATTATGATCATTTCACTTGTCGAGATATTTGGACTAGTAGTCGTACAGCAAACAGCCTTGTATAAATCAATTACCTATACAGTTAGCAACCCATGGACAATGATGATCGAATCTTGCAACACAATTATTACAAACCGAACAATGTTTAGAACGTAACGGTCTACGAACTAGACATGCTGAACAAAATGTAGATGGTTCAAAGCCGCCAGGTCCTTGTTCAGCTAATTCGATTATAGTCTAAAATAATATTAGAAATTATTTGATATAATTCGCTTTATAATTTATTTGTCCGCCATCTAGTAGTTTATTATGAAACAAATCTAAATACGTCCATTTTAGAAGAAACCACTAGATTGCGTGAACAGATAACAAAATGAAATTTTACTCGAAATCTTTGTTGTTGTGATGTTGAGATGACGCCAGCATCACCTAACCATGATTTCAAAAAACAATACCATAAAATAGCTGAACTACTAAGGAAGACACATGTTATTATTGCACTAGTAAACGGCATTATGTAAATAAACCATGTAAAATACATCCATAATTTTGTTGATAAATAAATACTAAGAGGTAGTAGTGCCATTAATCTATCATCATATAAAATTTGACCAGCATAATGTAAAATTATATATAAACATATTAAAAGGAAAAATTTGATTAATATTAATAAATTTGAGCCTAAAATTGCACCAGCTATATAGAATGCTAAAAATGGTGTACCAACCATACACCACCATTTCAATCTCTAAAAAAAACAATTTGAAATTCAATCAATTTCTTTTTACAATCAATCAAAATTACCTTATCTTTAATAATTTTATTTAGTATATTTCTTGAATTACTTGTATTAATATTATCTTTGATACGTTCAGCTACTTTTGCTCCAATCCATATTGAACCCAATTCAGATTGTAACATTTGTAATGGTGTATAGCCTCGATGATTTGGTACATTTAAACTAGCCTGTGCCTAAAATTTTTTATCAAAATTGAAACAATATTCTCTTGATAAATAAATCAACAATAAACCTGAATAATTAATGTTGTAATGGCGGATGTGTTACGAGCTAATATAGCCCAATGTAGTGCTGTATTGCCTTGTAAATCAGTTAAATTCGGTGATGCGCCTAATGTTAATAATAATCTAGTTGGGTCTAAACTGCATATTTTCCAACATGACCACATTAATGGAGTCATACCGGAACGATCAATTAAATCTGGATTAATACCGCGTGCAATAAAATAGGCAACTAATGCTGTATGTCCAAATTGTGCAGCTAAATGGATACAAGAACAGCCTTCAGCATCTGTTAATGTTGGATCAGCCCCAGCATTCATTAATAATACAATTGCATCTAAATGGCCTTGTCTTGTAGCCCAATGTAACGGTGTAGCATTCAATTCACCACCGATAGCATCAACTTCAGCCCCTTTATCAATGAAATATTTTATTATATCACGACGATTATTAATTGCTGCCCAATGTAATAATGTTACAGTTTCATTATCACGTTGATTTACATTATAACCAGACTCAACTAATTCTTTAACACGACCAAACGCTCCATACTATAAAAATAATCAAAATTCAATAATAATTATAATATTTAAACAAATAATTAACTTGTGTAGCTTTAATTATATCGAAACCACTATAATCTTGTTCAACGATAGCTACAGTTGGTGTTTCTTTTGTTATTAAACTATGACAATCACGATCGGTCTCAACACAACCACCAGCACTGGCAGCGGCTGCACCGCACGTGTTTTGATACATTTTCTATTCAAAATAGGCTCGTTATTTTTTATAGTTATTATTATCAATTAAAATAATGATTTTCGACAAGTTGATTGTCAAAATGACAGATAACATTTGAGGTTAAGTCCAATTTGGCGGCAGCAGTTGGCAACATTGATCTCTCGATTATGCTCGATAGAAATAGGACTATTATTCCAATGAGTCGAAATGAGAGAAAAGATCATAGGGGCTTGCAGCACGATAATACTGTTATCTCACTCCTATTCTATGCATTTCTTGATATACAGTTTTCATTTATAGTCAGTTTCAATTAAGAATGTCTCATAATTATAATTATAACCTATAAATTATATGAATTTCTTTTGTCGCGCAAGTTCTATGTACATTCGATTATTGTCGTTGAGAGAGTTGGCTAAATTCCAAAACAATTTACAGTGGCGGTGCTTGGCGAATTCGAAATATTTTAGCGAAACTTTTTAGAAAATAAATTTATCGGAGACATTTTCGCTTACGAATATTCGTCATCATTACAAAATAAATATAATACTCCAAAAACTGTACTCTATCCTAATAGAGCACTCATTTTAAAATTCAAATGAACGCGCGCTCTTTCTCGATTCCCCCACCATCAATTCATTTACTGCGCATCATCTCTAGAGATTTTTCCTCGATCTGTTGATTATAGCATTTTTTTTCCAAAATAACGAAAACAAAAGTCATAGCCAGCATATATTAAAATTTGTTTATAAAATCTTTTGTTTTGAATTTTTCATCTAATTTGTTTTTACAATTTTTTGACACGATTGTATTTTTTTTTTGAACGTTAAAAGAGGACAAATATGGCTGAAAGACCAAGTAAGTTGAGTAGATTTATTGTAAAATACAATTAGCTCAATTTTTCTCTTCAAAAAAAATCAATCGTTAAAATTATCACGTCATTTGTTGATTGAGGTTATGTTGTGCTTATACTTGGTTTTTATTCATTACTATTCAGCTTTAATTGAATTTTTTATGTTTTTTTCAAATTAATTTATAAATAGAATCACTTCAATAATTGATTCTTTTGCGTAAATCATTTTATTACATGACCTTGATGGTAAAATAACATGAAACAAATAAAATTCGACTTCAATTCAAAGCTCGAATCTTTATAGCCGAAAAACGTATTCTTGTAATAAGTTCTAGTTATTTGTATGAAATAGTTTAGTTATTTTCGTTTTATTTACGAATTGTTACTGAAATTTTCAAAATTTTTTATGAAAAAATCGTATTTATATCCAAGCAACGACTAAACAACTTTACAGAAAAAAAAACGTCACTTAAATATAATTATATTTTTTACAACAAAATTATATCAAATTATTCGAATTAATTAGAAAAAAAAATAAAATAAATTAACAAAAATTAATTACAGTAATTGAAAATAGTTTCAATAAAAATAAAGCAATGGATGGAGATAATAATGATCCAATACCAAGTCCAATAGTAAAAACATCAGATGTCGCGTTAGGGAAAATTGAGAAAGATAATAATAAAAAACGTGCAAATTCATCTATACCATTAAAAGTTAGAAGTGGAAAATCATATTTACGACCATCAACACCAACAACACCGACAACAAATCCAAGAACATTGGAAATGCAATTTTTGAATAATAAGAAACGATTTCTACAAATGCTGAATGATTTGAATGATAAACAACAACCAATAATGGATTTATACAAGACATTATTACGCACAAAGAAACAATTGGAAGATCGTTCAGGAAAAATTATGAAAGTTGATGATTTTGAAGTTGTTAAATTAAAAGTGAATGAAAAATCGCCATTATTAGAAGATAAACAAAAAGATACTGACGAGAATAACGACAATAATAATCAAACAACAAATAATGATAATTGTTTGATAACATTGGTGAAAATTCTGAATATCTTGGAAAATCCATCAAATGAATCAACAAATAGTGAACTGAATGATGTGATTAAACAATTGAAAGAAGAATTTGAAAAAATTCGCGATCCATCCAAAATACCACAGGAAAACACACACAATAACGAACAAGAATTAATTAAAATTCATCAATTAGAAGATGATATGGACAAAGAAAAGAGAAAATCACATAATTTGGAAAGTAAAATTGAAGCACTACAAAATCATATAAATGTAAATGTCTAATTTTAAAACTACGCTTTCGATCATCCGTTATAAAACACCTGCCCCATCTAGTGGTTTTTATGCAATATCGGTATTAATATAGACAATGACGTAATAAAATCTTGATTAGTTCGTTTAAAAAACTCTAGATGACGAGCAGATAATTTAGTTGGGATTTCGAATTCTGTTAGCTGCTTTTTTATTTTTAAATTTCATAAATAATTTTAGACGCTTGAAAATGAATTAAAAGCACAAAAATTATCAACAGCTGAAGGTAAACAAAAATATTCAAATACGAAAATCAAATTGTGCGAATCTGAAAGGAAAATTAAGGAAATGGAAGAGAAATTTAGGCAATTTCAAGATGTAATGAAACGAAAAGAACTCGAATGGTCTAAAGAAAAAGAAGAATTGAAAAAGAAGCAGAAAATGTTGCAAGACAAATTTCTTGAAAAACAAAAACAAATTGATTCAAGGTGGTTTATCAATCTTACAATACAAACATTAAATGAATTATTATTAAATTATTGAAAAAAAAAATTGAATAAATTATAATTATTTTGATGATAATTTGTTTATTTTATTTTATTTCGAAATAATAATAATAGAAGATTATTTATAGGACATTGGACAATACAGAAGAAGTACAAAAACTCCAAGAGCAATATAAAGGAAAATGTAAAAATTATGATGAAGCATGCGAAAGTTATCAGGAAAAATGTGAGAATTACGAAGAGAAAATTTCCGAATTGATAAACAATAATGAGAGATTGATTGAAGAACATCAAAAGCTGATTGAAGAAAATGAACAATTAACGAATAATTTGAATCATTTAGAAACTAAATATAGTCGTATTGATTGTGTCGAAAATCTTGATGTATATTTAAAAAATCTTGATGAAAGAGAGAAAAAAATTGATAAATTACAGAAACAATTAGACGATCATAGTGAAATTTGCGATGAATTGAAATTAGATAAAGACAATTCAACAAAATATATACAAGAATTGCGTCATGTTCTTGAAATGGTGAGAATTTTACGATTAACCTTAATAAATTTTTTGAATTTTTTTTGCTAAAATTTACAGGCTCGTAATGAAATCATACTAAAAAATAGGAAGATCAATGAAATTCTGGATAAATTGTTATTGAAAGAACAAGAATTGAACGATTTCAAAAAAACTTTAAATAAATTATTTTCCAATACAAAATAATTGAATCTCTAAATTTGCAAATAAAACAGTTTAAAATCTAAAACACGATCCTCTTATTTATTAACTTATTTATAATAATAATGATAATAATAATAAAATTTATTAACCACTATCACTATTTTCGCTGTCAGAATATGCCCCCAATAATGACAATGCGTTACTTTGTGTTTTCTTTTCTTGATTATGCTCTGGTTTTTTAATTTTAACCAAATTCGATAATAATTTTTTCGTTGAATTAATTTTGTTTGAATTACCGCTGACATTACTCTTTGTTTTATCGAATTTTGTTAATTTTGGTTCTGGTTCTTCGACTTTTTTATCTTTTTCTTGTTCTGCTTCTTCTTCGATAATCTCTTCTTCAACAATCAATTTACGCTTATTTTGAAATTTGACTGTTTTCACATATTCTTCATCTAGTTTCTCCATACGTTCTTCACGTTCCCGTTCTGTTATTGTTGTATCATATTGTAATAACATTTGATCATAATCGACAGTTTGTTGACGACGATTTAAATCTTTCAATTCTTCCAAACTTTCCAACAATTCAATCTCGTTTTTTGATTGTTTTGTACGATTTTCCAGTAATTTCATTGGATTATTCGCCTCTTCTTCTTTAGCTTCCTCCTCTTCACGTACAGCTTGCTCTTCGGCTAATTTTAACGCCATAAAATTACGTGTTGCACCAGCTTCAATCTCATAATCTGTGCTTCTTGGATCAGTTTTGAATGAGATCTCTTGTAAACATCTCGTGCACTATAATTTCACAAACAATACCGTTATTTAATCGAACTTTCTAATAAATGAATAACTTACTTTAATATAGAAACGATAGATTCGAATTCCAAGATAATCTTCATGTTCAACATCTTCTTTTCTAGCATTGAATTTTTTACCTTTATAAATGTATTCACCACAAGTTTTACAACGCATATTGAATGGTGCCATTAAACGTACTGTGTATTGTCGATTCTTTGGTAATTTCATACGAGGTATTTTCGATGGATCAAAATCGGGAGGATAATATTTCTATAACATAAAAATAGGTTATGTTGTCAAAAATTTATAAACATAATAAATTTCTTTCTACATACATTTAAAACTTTACGTTCCGACATTTTTGTTTATGATAATTCAATTTTCCCAATTGATATGCTTTAATAATTGATGAATAAATCAAATAATTGGAATAAAATGTAGATGAATGACATCTATCAGAATTTGGGTTCGAAGCAAGGAGGTTAGAATCGTTTGGAATATCACTAGATTGTCTCACTCTGTTTGTTCCATTGCAACACCGTTTAACATTCTCTCTTTCACTTTTCCTGGCAACATCAGGTTTTGTTAGGTAAAGTGAAACAAAAAACTTCTACTATCGCATTCTAAATGGAAAGTAAATTTTTTTGAACGGCAGATGGTACTAGTGTCATGTAAAATTGATGGTTGCATAAGCAAAAATACTTTGAGAAAAATATTTGAAAAAAGCAATTATTATTCAAAATACAGTATGTTCCCGGATTGAGCTCACAAGAGAAAAAAACACTATCTTTGATTTTACGCTAAAACTTCAAAGGAATATCATTTTTTGCTTGTCCTGAAACCAGCAAATCTGTAATTAGAACTTCATCATCATGATCGAGAAAAAAGAAAAGTACATTTTTCTCTTGATTTTGAACTTAGTAATGATTAATTTTGATTTTAAAGTTTTATTATGTAGGCGGGCTCGTTTTGTTTTGACAAATCTGTGCTTTGTAGTAGAATTGTGCGTAGAAAAGGGTGAGGGGTTAATTGAATAATGAAAGTTTATGTTAACAATGACTTTGTTTTTTATCATCTTAAATCTTAAAGCCGTTTCTTTGAGCTGTCATTTATTAAAATTATGTTTTTCATAAACATTTTTGTTATTCAACTTGCGTAAACTTATTTTGCAAAGTGACATTTTTGTCAAAAAAATAAAACCGTCAATATGATGGGATTTAAAAAGCAGAAAAAAATTATTACAAGTCCAAAATCAAGAGAATGAACTTTTCTTTCCACCTGACTGAAGTCAGAAAAATGAAGTTTCAATTACAGATTTGCTCGTTTCAGGTAATTATTCTGTAGTTTTGGCGTAAAATCAAAGATAAACATTTTTTACCTCTTGTAAACTCAATCCGAGGACATACTGTATAATAATCTCGAATTTACTTATTCTTATTCAATCTCCAAAATTATATAGTTAGCAGCAAATTGATAATGAGATTATAAAAACAAATGACGAGTAGCTATTTTGTACAGTAGATATTTTATATGGCATAATCAAGCCGCCAAAATTGTATTCAAATTAATTGAGAATAGCACTAAATTGGGAATAATAATAAAATATTTTAATAATTTTCATATGATATATTTCAATTTATTAATTGATTATTTTCGAAAAATATTCCTTTTCGTACCTTCTGGATTCTGGATTGACAGGGAGGGTGGAGTTGCAGCACTTGCAGCTCCTCGGCACTCACTGTAGTCGCTGGCACTCTTAAGTCTCCAGCCACCCAATGCTTAGAACAAAACTAAGCAGGGTGCTTAGAGGCACGCTAGCGACCTCAGCCATGCTGGGTCAGGCTTCCCCAAACATGTATCCTCGAATTTCAGCGAGGGCTGGGCAATAACAAAATACAGTCTGTACCAGTCCACGCTTCTTTGTAGCGTTATGAGCGTTGTGTTAAAGCGAATGAAAAAAGCACTCGAGGATTTCAATATTGACCTCTTAGAAGTACTTTAGAGTTGGAACGGTCCTTCTATCTATTCGGGAAATGTGACAAATTAAAACGAAGTCCATCAAATTTTATGACATGCAACAAATAAATAGCCCCTCACAATGTTGCGGTCAAAAGTTGTTTGAATTCTTATTTTTTCGTTTCAAAATTCGCAAAGTACATTCTTAAAAAATCATCAGCTGTTGTTGAAGTCAATAATCTATAAGTTCGTATTCAACATTTATCGAGAAACGGATACGAATGAATAAACGAGTGTGCTTATTTGTATTTGAGTGGAAAGCAAAGTATCGAATGTCCCGTTAAGTACAGCCAAAAAGATCACCTCAATTGGGAATAAAACAGTTATATTTTGAAATGAGAATGTTGGATGATAAATAAATTAAGGTATAGATTCCAACATGTCCAATCGTAAAGAATTCCAACTACAAATATCATCTAGTACTGGTATATGGCGCTCAATGGGCTTTGCGATATTTTAATTGTTTATAGCAAAGTGTGTTGATTATCTTCATATTGTTTATTCAATCAATTGTTTTCTTTCTAAAGCTTTAATGTTTTTTTCTGCTGAATAGCATACAGATAAATAGCGCAGTTTTCCGTTCAATGTCAAGTTCAATATGCGTTTCTCGATAAATGATAAATACGAACTTGCGAATCATTGACCTTGAAAACAACGGATGATTTTTGGAAATGTCTTTGCGAATTGTGAAGCGAAAAAAACATGTTCAGAAATTTTTTGACTAGAACATTCTAAGGGGCTATTTATTTGTTGCAAATCATTAAATTTCATGGGTATCTTTTCAATTTGTCACATTTCCCGAATAGATAGAAGGACCACTCCAAATCAAAAATACTCTTAAGAGGTCACTATTAAGATCCTCAAGCGCTTTTTTCAGTCGCTTTAGTATAACGCCTATAACGCTACAAAGAAGCGTCAGGTGAAACAGACTGTATTTTTGTCAGTGATATTTTTACGTATCACTTCCTGTACCCCATGGATGACCACCACTGTGTCCGTTTGGAAAACGGTGAGATATGGTCCAAGTGGTATTGATAGTTTCAGTTTCAGTTCACGGGAGTAAATTCCAGCACCTGCACCTGAACTTGTTTTGGATCCGTCCGTAAAGAGCGTTACATTGACTCGGTCGGATATGATTTGAGTATTTTGTAAGGCCTCTCAAGAATAAGAATGATGAAGAGCGCCGCGCCAAGGATCCGACCATGTCGGGTGCTCGAGCCTTGCATTTTCCATACTTCCACAGTTTTAAGTCTTAATGCCGTCCTCATCGCGACCTCTCGAATAAAAACATCGAGAGGCGTCAAATTGAGAAAGGTCTCCAAGGCCACCGTGGGTGTAGTTTTCATCGCACCAGTCACCATGAGACAAGCTTAGCGTTGTACATGGTGCAGGTGCTTCTGTGCTGTTGCCTGTCTGGTTCTGGGCCACCAGACCAGTGCTCCATATGTTAGCATAGGTCTTATGATGGTTGTGTATATCCACAGGGTGGCTGTCGGAGTCAAGCCCCACGACTGGTCAACCGCTCTGCGGCACTGCCAAAAAGCCCGACATGCTTTCTCCGTTTTATTTTCGAGGAAAACTTCCAGATATTTGACCTCGTTTGTGAAATTTAAGCTGGTTCCAAATATGGATGGCGATCTTAGTCGTCCCAGCTTTTTCTTGTTGGTGAAGATAACAAGCTCTGTTTTGTGTGGGTTCACAGCCAGGTTGTTCCTTTTACACCATTGTTCAACTATCTGGAGTGCGTTCTGCATTAAATCGCACAGCACGCCTTCGTAGTACCCTGTTAGCAGAGTTGTTATGTCATCTGCATATCTTACAGTGTAGTAGTTTTTGTCGTTGAGCTTTTGGAGGGGGCTATCCTCCACTGCATTCCACAGCAACGGGGACAGCACCACTCCTTGAGAGCAGCCGCGTCTTACAAGCACTCTTACTGTGTCGTTTCCTACGCCAAAGCATACTGATCTCCATTCGAGCATGTGTCTAATACAACCACTGAGTGTTGTATTGACTCCAGCTCTTTTAGTGCCACTTCGATAGCTTTGAAGGTCGTTTTATCAAATGTCCCCTCAATGTCTATGAAGGCTCCTATTGTCATAGCCTTATGCTCTAGGGATCTTTCGACTCTTCCTACAACTTCGTGCAGTGCAGAGTCGGTAGAACGCCCCGGGGCATAAGCATGTTGTTTTGGGTGGAAGGTAACCTTCATCTCGTTCCGTATTATTCTGCTGCACAAGCTTTCCAGCGTCTTCAATAAGAATGACGTCAGGCTGATTGGGCGGTATGCTTTGGGTAGCGTATAATCGCTACGTCCTGGTTTTGGTATAAACGTTACTCTTACGTCTCTCCATGCTTCCGGTATGTATTTTGAAGCAATGCATGCCCGGAAGATCCTGATCAGGTGGGGGTATAATGCCTCCAGGCCCCACTGGAGCAGGGCTAGAAAAATACCATCCATCCAAGGAGATTTGTAGGGAGAGAACGTTTTTATTGCCCAGATTATTCTGTGCTTGTTCACTACCCTGGCAGCTATCTCCCAGTCTTCAGTTGATGGTGTGGTATTGGCCGATAAAGTATTTATCATTAGGGGGCTCGCGCGAGTAGTGCGGGGGTGCGAAGGGTGTAGCGAGAGGCAAAAAAGCTATACTTGCGCAAGGACCAAAACGAGTACTACTAAGCAACTTGCACTTGCACTAAGCAAAATGTGTTTACATGATTAAAGCGGCTTGCAGACGATGCGCAGTAGCTGGCGCAAGTACTTGCGCTAGTTACTATAGTCCGACAAATCTATAGTGGAATGACTAAAATTGTAAATCAAAGATTTTCATTTTAACAATGGGATCAAAATTACCAACTAACCACCATAAAGCCATAAATCAAAAGGAAAAATAATTTAAAAAAAAATAGATGAAGAAAAAATTCATTCATTAAATAATAAAATACATGGCATGGCATTCTTGATAATTGTATTTTATTACTCAGTGAATGGATTTTTTCTTTATTAATTTTTTTCCCATAATGACCAAATTCTATTATTGAATACAGAAAAATACGCTTGTTTGAGAATCCCAAAAAAATATATGGGTGTTATTTAAAAAAACAAAGTTGGTTACAATTGCAGCAAAACAAAAGAAGATAGTAACAAACTGAAAGGGTCACATCAAGCATAATAATAAACCAAACAACTTTTATATTGAATATTTGTTCATAACTTTCCAAATTAAAAAGCTACAGCCATTATTTGATATTTGATCCATTCTGTATCCGTTGTCTTTGGAATAGGTATCTCAATCGCAGCGGTGCCAGATTTCTGTTCAATAATTTTGTGAATTATTAGTTTTAATTTTTATGACTGTGAGAATTTAATGGAACAGGCAGGGTTGAATTATACTCGAAAACTTTTCAGGGAATATAAGCGTTTATTTGAATTTTAATGCGTAAAATTAACAGTGGAGGAATTAAAAATTATAAGTGCCGGCCAATACGGTAACGAAAGAGTAGATGCCTCGACAAATCTGTAAATTACATGTTAGAAAGTGAAGATGAATAAGATAATCCTAAACAAACTCAACTGATAATCCCAACATATAATTCATAGAATAATTTTCAGAAACTCTTATTCTTATCTTCTTTTGTGAATAAGTTAGTATGATTAAATAAATGGTCCGATTCTCGATATTCATGTTGTGCCAATCGATTTGTTGTAATGCAGCATAATGGGCTTCAGCCTGTAATAAAATTATGATTTTCCATAAAATTAATGACGAAATAGAAATATTTACAATGGTTTCTATTGATTGTCCGGCCATTAGAATTGCTAAAATTGTAGTGAAGACAAATAAGCTAGCTGGGGCCAAGTATCGGAGATTGAGACTATTCGCCAAATTCTTTTCAATAATTATATTAGAATTATACTTCAATGGTCAATTGATAAGTCTTACCCAAAATATGAGCAGCACTATACTGATACCTGTTAGTAATCCACAGAATGAATAACAGATAAGATAGGCGGATATTTTATTATTTTTATTGTGACCATTTCTGTAATTTATATTATTCAAGTTAAGCGAATATACAGCATGTTTCAAATCAACCGTCAGTTAGACGAATTTCGGAAAGTATTAAAGATTTTGTTAAGAAAATTTGTACATACAATTTTTAAAAAATTTTGAATTAAAGGAAAATATTTTCAATTTTAACGCTTTTCCGGTTCTACCGGAAACTTATACCATTGAGCTAGAAATTCAAAAATGAATTCATTTACACCATGTGCCATTTAAAATAATGAAGTTGAAGTCAAAATTTGCTAAAAATTACATGCACAAATTTTCATAAGAAAATTTTGAATACTTTCCGAGATTCGTCTAACTGACGGTCGTCGTGAAACATCCTGTATAGATCAATAAGGGAATTAGTCACGTGGTCATCTCCTGTTGCCGTTGAATACAATTAAATAATCTGTTTTTCACTTGTTTCTGATAAAATGCATCATCAAATAGATTCCGATTCAAAGATTCACTTTTTTCTGAGAAAGTTATCCAGCCAATTTCATCAATCAACATGATCATTTGATACTTGATATGCTGTGTATAATAAATCATTTGATAAGTCGGTGCTAGACACATGGTGAATAATAAGAAAAATGCACTCAATTTATAGATGATTGTTAAAATTTCAGAATAATTTGGAAAATTATCAGTGAAAAATTTAACTATTAGAAACATTTCATAATTGACTAAATTATTAAACAAAAAATCACAAGCAAGACAAAATGCGCCAAATGTATTGAATATTGTGAATAATGAAACGATGATGATTTCTTTTTGTATTTTTAATTTCGTCAATTTTGTTGCATTATTGATCGACCATACGTTCATTTCATCAAATAACTTCTCTGCTAGTTTTGGAATTTTCAACATCACAAAAGTTTCTATAGTTGGCTACAAATTAAGTAGAATAATTTATTTTCAAGCAAAATCAATTAGATGTAAATTATACATAAATCATGAATAGAGTCGTGGGTGCATATTGCAGAAATTGATGCAAATCAAACTCATCAAGGAATAGAAAAAATTCAATTACTCTTGATGAGACTTGTATACAAAAAATTACAATCAATAAACATTTCGTCAAATAGATTTGATAAATTGTTGATGCAAAGAATCTGACTATTTTCAACTCATCATTATTTGTTAATTCTTTAATATTATTCATTATTTTGTTCGAAACACTTTGATGGACTGAGAGAGAATGTAACACGACAATTTTATTCAATTCACTCGTTATTTTTCCAATTCCTTCAAAATAATCAATCGAAAAACAATTAACAATTCTCATAAGTCCCGTTAACAGTATAATGAATTTTTATTATTTTATTGAATGTGGATGAATTTAATCACCTTGTCATTAGAAATAAAGTTCAACGTGGAAATTTCCCCATCTACTATATCATTCTATCCAATAATTAAAGAGAATTACTTAATCAGATGCGGATTGATTGATTTGCAATTGTATTTTGGCAGAAAAAGTCAAAAAATAATATAGTGTCTAGATCGAAATTCGAACTCGGGACCTCTTGGTTTTATGCCATTAGAAGAAGGTCTCAGGTTCGAATCCCGGTCCAGACACTCACTTTTTTCATTGCAATTAAACAGATAGTCGAGATTTTCGACAATATAATGATAATTAAATTAATTCATACCAATAATATAGACGGCAATATTGTGTGGTTAAATTATAAAAGATTCTCATTTTGTGTTTTTATTGCTGTTATCAATTTATGCAGGTGGAACAGAAGTATCAAATAATGGCTGTAGCTTTTTAATTTGAAAAGTTATGAACAAATATTCGAAATAAAAGTTGTTTGGTTTATTATTATGCATGATGTGACCCTTCAAGTTTGTTCCTATCTTCTTTTGTTTTGCTGCAATTGCAAGCAACTTTGTTTTTTTAAATAACATCCATATATTTCTTTTGGGATTCTCAAACAAGCGTATTTTTCTGTATTTAATAATAGAATTTGGTCATTATGGGAAAAAAATTAATAAAGAAAAAATCCATTCACTGAGTAATAATAATAATACAATTATCAAGAGTGCCATGCCATGTATTTTATAATTTATAACTTAATGAATTTTTTCTTCTTCATCTATTTTTTTGAAATTATTTTTTCTTTTCCCATAATGACAAAATTTTATTATTGAAAACAGAAAAATACGCTTGTTTGAAAATCCCAAAAAAATATATGGGTGTTATTTAAAAAAAACAAAGTTATTTGCAATTGCAGCAAAACAAAAGAAGATAGGGACAACCTTGAAGGGTCACATCATGCATAATAATAAACCAAACAACTTTTATATCGAAAATTTTTTCATAACTTTGCAAATTCAAAAGCTACAGCCATTATTTGATACTTTTGTTCCACTCTGTATAAATCAATCGATAAAAAAACATTTAACGATCCTCAATTCATTAATAGTGAAATATAATGATGAGAAACTATCAGCATTATTTAAGTGGATATGGATGTATTTAATTACAGGTCTTTAGAAATTTTCTCATAATTTTCTTATTGTTTTTATTATTCTTCTATTCTTGTTTGAGCTTCGTTTAATCATCAAAATCCTAAGCATCGGTAGATATAATTTTATAGTTATTTAAGTTTGCCATGGTTAAGAGCGTTCGAGAGCAGACGCCATATTGAGAAATCTAATTTC
>JAZBGZ010000272.1:43435-55518 GCA_037414795.1 Stenodera caucasica | reverse complement strand
CCATTTCGCCTTCATCTCAACTTTCTAGCAATTTTTTTCGATATTTCTTTATAGAAAAAGTCTTGATATTTATTTCGTTTGACAACATGGGAAAAATCCAAACTTTTTCACTTTGTTGTCAAAACAGAAAACGAATGAAAAAGAATGATTGAACTTAGTAGTTGTTAGAGTTGAAATTAAAAAAAAAAAATTCATTTGAAAATAGAAACTTTTTGAAAAGGGGAAATTTTCAATTATTAGAATAATCAATTCTAACTTTGATAAATCATTTTTGAGCACGGATATTAATTTTTTTTGAGATCAAAGACATTGATAATTGTTAAAGAGACGAGTCATTGAGAATGGATTTAATAAGATTCGGTTGTATTAAATTTAAATAATAAGTCCCTGTTTCGAAGATATAATTTGATGAGTCCTAAACCAGAGACTCTCAAACTATCGACAATTGAAAAGTATTTCTTATCATTTTGCCAAAAAATAAAATCAACTGAAAAACAAATATTAAATTTTTTTCAATAAAAATGAAAGCGCTCGAATTTTCTCTGAAACTTGCTAAAGGTTTGGGAAATTTATATGGAAATAATGGAATTTCAATAATAAATTCATGAAAAATAAAATATTTTAGAACAAAAATTAAAATTCATGCGGAAAGCTTGTGAGTGATTTTCATGTTGAAAAGCAGTAAAAAATTCATTATTTTATTGGAAATTCGAGTATATGTATTGAAAATTTCATCGAAAATAAAAACTCAGACCAGCTGAGTACTTAAAAATGAAGAGACTCATCGATTTTCAAAAAAAAAGTCAATTCACTGAAGAATGAAAATTTCGGAAAAATAGTAAAATCTTGAAATTGACGACAACACAATATAAAAATATGTGATCAACTTTCCTGGAAATTGGAAAACTTATCATTTCATTAAAAGTTCTCGTATTTATCTTATCAATATCTAAATAATTGAATCGATTGTTAACAATAATACCAACTTTTATAACTAATAATGCCTATTAGATTACCCTAAATTTATGTTACCAAGATTATAATGCTTCTCAAATGAGACAAATACATGCTCATAACCTGTCCTTTGTGTAAAATAACATAATAGAGGAATTTAGTTAAGACACAATTATACAATGACATTGATCTAATTAAGTAATACCCCTTAGGAACTATGCTTCAAACATTCACAGTAAGTAAGGTCATATTACATTACTTAATTGGTCTGGGAACATACAATCAACTATAGATATATATAAACTCAATATAATGTTGTACATGGTCATATAGTGATCTAAATGTAATATTGGAAGCTGTCAATTCTCTAAGGAACAATCTATATTGGAAATTGTCTCTATTTCCACCTCTTCTATAAATAAAAATAATATTTCATGTTTGGAACAAATTTGAGATTAGTTTTGTTCATGATTAGTGTAAATTTTCCTAGTCAAATTCAATAGAATAGAATTTCATCCCTTACCCATATAATTTCGAATTATAATAAATACAAGGGTTTATGTTTGTGGGTAAATTAATTAAAACAGAACCACGTGGAATCTGTATGAGAAACCGTAATAAACCTGCGGGCATATTTCAAAATCCTTGCATTTTGTGTAAATTCACCGAAAATTGCGAATAACTCGAATTATTGCAACACAACAATAATATTATCGTTATTCTGAAACAAAAAAAAAAATTGACAAAGATAAATAGTAATTCTTCTATTTATCTTTGAAAGAGATCAATTGGTAATTTATTAAATCCCATGAGAAACTTGATAGAGCTTGTTGTATTTTTCTCTCTATCTTCTTCGTCTTGTTTTTTATTCAATTTTATTACACCAAACGTATTCCGTCTTCATTATAATTTTATTATTCGATTACATTATTCATAATATAATTTGGTAAGCTTACAATTCCTAAATTACACCTGTTACTATAATTTTTCTGTTGTAAAATAAATTTTTTAAATATATCGATATTCGATTATATCGCCCGGCGCATCCACCAATTTTCCAAAATTCCATTAAAACTTTCTACACTATAAACATTATTTATTATTATTATCATTATTATTATTATTAATTCGCGTTTTTACGAGTCCACTGTTTGAAAATAATGGAGTCATTTACTCAGATTACCATAATCTCGATTCATTTTAACTTTATTTGTAGATCTACGGAAACGTAAAACAATTAGATCTTATTTACAATGGATATGAATAATTCAGTGGAATTTCACTAATACATTACGTTACTATTACCAACTTGACAATAATATTTTCAAAATGATAAAATTTATCAATAATGTGTAACTTCTAATTCGATAAAAACCACTTGTCTTGAAATAATAATAATAATTGCGAAGAATTATGAGCTTTAGAGTTTGTTGCAATTATAATTTTTCGAAATTCAATTTGCACTCCATCAAGAGTTCTTTCGTTTATTATTACAGTTGATTGAATTCGAGAAACTTTTAATTTGATTGATCTGTTTTTGAATTGATTAAGAAACAAATTGGATAAGTTTTAATTTAAAATTTCACTTTTCTCAAGTTGTTATTAGTTATAATAATAATAAGTTGAATTGAGAGAAAATTTGAAAAAATTATTCGATTCTCAATTAAATAAATAACTGAAAAGAAACTGAAATTATTTCAAGTGCGGCCCTGATCTTTGTCAGTATTGATACTTTCTTTCATCGAATTTAGGCTAATTTGATTCATTTCTTGTGAATACGTAGATAATTTGAATTGAGCTCAATTCTGTTTTAATGAAATTCTCAAATCATATTTATTCTGGGATTAATTGTTATTTAATTACTGGATTAAACTGGTTAAATAAATCGAAGTTCAAAGCTAAAATTATTCTATATCAACGTATAACAGAATTAATCAAAATATTGAGTTCACATCTCTATTTTAGTCTATTCTGATAATAATAATATTGGAAATTTCAATTAAAAATTATCTATTTCAGAGATCAAAAAATTTTTGATCCTCATTGTAAAATCACAATCAAGATACAAAATTATTAATGTTATATTCAACATTTATTTTCAATTTATTCCATTTAAATTATTCAAATGAATATTCACATCCTTTTCTAATACATTACAATTATGTGAAAATGTCAAGAGGAGAATGAGAGAGACAGAAAGAGAAATGGAGTTTACATCTGTTTTATCTTTCATGTTCTATTTAATGGAGCTTTCTATCATCTTTGACGAAAATGTTCGACATTTTATCTTCTAAAATCAATATTACATGGAGAATATTTTAGTATATAATGGAAATAAATATACATATGTTGTTGAATATATGATATTCTTAACATGCAAATATAACAACACGATTTATACCGAACGGGTCACATCAACACGAAAAATTATTTTTCTATTTATTCCAACTTTAGTAGGTGGCTTTGATTATGTAAGACTAGCAAATTTCCACCAATAAAGATTTGTTTTTTTAGTGACGTAATAATTGAGTTTCTTAAATGGGTCACTCTGTATATCAGGGGAAATAATGATAATGTTTTGTTTACTATATATTGAAACATTTATAAAATTACTATTTTGGGAACAAGTTCCCAAATCGGAACATTTGTAATACTAGCAACAGGTGCTATACGTGATGTCTTGAAGTTTTTCGTGTTCAATTTTTTCCATTTTCTCACAATTCGTTCTGATCCTTCCGGAAAACTCAACCTACTACGTGATTTTCATTATAAATACATTTCAAGACAGTTAACCTATAGTAAAGTAGATTTGTAAGTGAATCAGAGTGTGATTTCCTTATTTATTTATTTTTTTTATTTGTTGTCAGCTTGTCGTTCAATTCAAATTAAAACTTTATTCCAACCATTTAACAATCAAATTAGAGTGAAATTACGAAGAAACAAAGAACAGCTTCAATTTATTATTGTTAATTTAATTAAACTGACTTTGATTCAATGTTAGTCGAACTATTTGTAACAGACGACAATTCTCAGAACAACTGACTTTAGTATAAAAGACGTCTAATAAATACAAGAAAAAAATTTAATCAACCCCTCAATAAATTAGACTTTAAAGCATTTTTAAACTATAATACTTTTCGGTGATGGTTATGATGGTGGTGGTGGTGGTGGTAGCATCCCTTGTAGGTGGTCAGGTGGAAAATATTATGACAAGGTAATACCTGCCAGCTAATTTAATTTCAGAGAAACCCGTAGAGTTTGCTGTGGAAAATATAAAATGACGGCATACTATATCTATGTGTTAGTGTATGTTTTATAATTAAAGGATAGCTAAGTTTTTTTTTTCAACTTTAAATATATATTTTGATATAATAGTTAATTTACAAGCTTCAATATTAACATGGAATTTTTTTTAAGTCTGTGTATCTTTTTTCCAAATTTCATTTTATTCACGTAGTTATAAGGATTACGTTCTCTTTATTTTTTTTTTTCGAGGAGATGTCGGAAATCGTGAAAAACTTGAGAGAACATTGGATAAATATGTATTATATCTTTAGAGAGAGGGAAGTGGAGTGAAACTTTGATCTACGTAAGCTGTGAAAATTGCTCGGAAACCTTACAAATCCCCAATAGAAATCTGGAGAAGAGATATTCAGAGTATCAGGAAACAGGCACGTTCACAATCGATTGTTATATAGTTATAATAACCATTCCCAGTTTACATTTTTTTTTTTCACCCTATTTATACTGATCTTCTTTCTTCTTCATTGATAATCGTTGAAGAATAAGAATCGGGAAATGTTACTAAATAAACTGATAATAAACCTAATAACAATCGTTCGAGTGTTAACCTGATATCGAGCCCTATTCTCTAACAAAATCTATATCTGCATCTTTTTATGGAAATAAATAATCGAAAGTATGTTTAATTTGAATTTAGCGCCTTATTGTACAAATCAACCAATCAAAATGAGAGTCCTGGAGGTAAAATCTAATGATTTCAGCTTGATCAACCCAAATTTAAAAACTTATTGAAATTTCATATTGTTCTTGTTTTTAAAATAAAAAGGACTCCTACTCAATCAAATTGATTGAAAATTGAACCAGCTATTTATTTTAAGTGAATAAATTGAGTTTTGTAAAAATTCACTATTAAACTCGACTTTATAATGGTTTTTTAATTTATCAATCAATATATAGCGTAAATACTGTTCGATGAATCGAACTTTCTTTATAAAACAATATAGAAACTTTTGCCAATTATTTCGAAATAGTTCATTCAATAATTCCAATTTATGATAGAATATGCAGTTTAGAAAATAAAATGAATTCTAGCCAATTATAAGTTTTATGTTTGTGTCGACTTTAACTTGTATAATATTCACTAGAAAAATAAGCAAATTGAATAGTAGAAAATACAACTTGAAATCGTATAATTGGCAGATTTTTTTTGAAAAACAACAGTAAAAAATTGCTCATCATTATTGGACGAAATCTCAACAAGATATTTCACATGAATTGCGACATTTATCTCGATAAATATCTGTTATTTAGTGATAAAAATCATCACATTCACCGTGAATTAATAAGAACGTTCAAAAATTATTTGAATTTAGCGCAACTTTTTACGTCTAGTTCCATTTGATTTGTGACAGTTAACAGTTGGTAGCATTGTTGAATGAAGCACGTGGAGGGGTAGTATCGTTTTTTTTCATACGAGTTCTAGTTTCATTTAATTTTTCTATCTTAACGTGGGTTCAGAGTAAGTTGTACTTATTTATCAATAATTATTCGAAATCGATTGATTAACTATGATTGGATTAATTCTTTAATAGAATTTGAGTAATTTACAATTATTTTTAGAGTTTAATCGAATCAATGACGCGCATGACTTAGTGGTTATGTCCTGTTGGGCAAATAGAAACGTAAAACGTTATTGTACACAAAGCGTTCAATTTTTTTTTTGTTATATGTTATATTTATTTACTTCATACACATAAATTATCGAATAATCAAAATTCAAACGTAATTCATCATTATTATTATTAATTAAAACAAAAAAAAAAAATGATTGAATCATACCTCCATTATTTTTTTTTTTTGTTTTTCTAGGTTATAATGATTTGTTGTGAAATTCAAAAAATCATTTAATTTCTCATTTCTTGTTGCAGAATTGAACCCATACACCCCCCTATAGCCCTGTACCCTGTTTCATCTAAGTATCATGGATATGGATAAAGCAATCATGAATGATGATCCGAATGTTACACTCACAATTAGGCTTATTATGCAAGGAAAGGTAAGTTGGTGTTTTCAATGTCTTTCATTTCCAAGTTTTAATTCTATGATTTATTAAAATCAATTGAAACCCTTAGGTATAATATGATGGTTAATAGGATTTATACTATATCTACATTTTCTATATGTGGAAGTCGAACAAATGCATTATTATTGATAAAAATAACTGAATACCTTCAGGCTCCTCATTTTGCAATTACTATTCTTATTTCTTGAACAAAACCGGTTATCAACAATTAATGAATTATGGTTTATTTATAAAAAAAAGTTTCTCTATTGTGTTCCTATAAAGACGAGCCATTTATAGGTTTAATTATAGATTAAATACAGAGCTCAATAGGAAAAAAGCAGCATAGTCTGTTCTCTGGGTCAATCATAAGATACACTGCCAAGATATTTTCCTTCTGATATTTTGAATTCATTATAATTTAAATTAATTACAAGATAAATTATCGTTTTGGTATCAAGAAATTCTTTAAGAAAATAATTGTTAAGTATTTCAATAATGCTAAGATATACCGCTGTCCTTGGAGGATAATGAGACGACGCAATTTTTCTTGTTTACAATTAAAAATATAGCCGATGATTTATGAAAATTGTTCGTTTTGTTTTCAGGAAGTTGGCAGTATTATCGGTAAAAAAGGAGAGATTGTGAAAAGGTTTCGTGAAGAGGTGAGTCTTTGTTTATATGAAAATGATAAAATTCCGATATAAATTCAAGCTCGAAATTATGTCGACTTTAGAAATTTTGAATTTACAATTAGAAATCTCTACACCTGTTATTTGCATAATCATAATATGAATAATAGTAAACAAATTTTTGTTTTTTTGTTTTTAATTTTCATAGTCTGGTGCCAAAATTAACATATCTGATGGTTCATGTCCTGAACGTATTGTAACAGTAACAGGATCAACAAATGCAATCTTTAAAGCATTCACATTAATATGTAAAAAATTCGAAGAGGTAAGCCGAAATTGTATAAAATAATAATAAAATTTAGATTGATTTATTTTTGCATTATTACAAATAAATTATTCCAAATAATTGTTGCAACAGTCCCAATTAAATGTTTATATATTTTTTTCGAAGCATGACCGTCTTTTTTTTATCCCAATGATGAGAAATTAGAACGCTAGGAATTGGACTTTGTTGATTTAGGTTGATGGCCTAATTGTAATCGATAAGATTACGATTAAAGTCAATAAAGTTTGTGGTCCTATGAGCGGAAGATTATGAGATCTGAGGGATGATTCTATTTATTTTTATATAATTTCGTCAATTAAAATTAATCAATTAATTTATTTCATTTTATTTATTTAGTATTGTGCATTTTGTTAATGTGGTGTTTTTTTTTCTCTCTCTCTCTCTCTGTGTATTGTGATGGGATCCCTTAGTGGTGTTCCCAGTTCCAGGATATAAATAGTGGAGGCAGTGGTGTACCAAGACCACCAATAACATTAAGACTAATTGTACCAGCAAGTCAATGTGGTTCATTAATTGGTAAAGGTGGTTCGAAAATAAAAGAAATACGTGAAGTCACAGGTGCTTCAATACAAGTGGCATCAGAAATGTTACCAAATTCAACAGAACGTGCTGTTACAATATCTGGTACTGGTGAAGCTATCACACAATGCATTTATCATATTTGCAATGTTATGCTTGAGGTAATTTGCAATTGAATTATTCTTTAAATGTATTGATTGATTTTTAAATGATGAGAAAATATAAATGGCAAAGGGGAAATCGATTGTAGACGTGATTGTTGTTTTACAATTACGACTACCTATTGATTGTGGCCCGATGTGTTTGAGATTATGAGATCTGATTTTTTATTTTTATAATTTATTGTGATATTATTATTATTATTATTATTATTATAATTTTGTTTTTATTAATGATTTTGTTTGATTGTTGTTTTTTTACAGTCCCCTCCTAAAGGAGCTACTATCCCTTATCGCCCCAAACCCCAAGTGGGTGGCCCTGTGATCCTGGCCGGCGGACAAGCCTATACAATTCAAGGCAACTATGCCGTTCCTGCCCATACAGATGTAAGTAATACAACAGTAATAACAACACCTATACTACCCCATTTACCCCTCGGTCATCCGTTGGCTGCTGTTGCACCAACAGCAGCAGCAGCAGCGGCTCCATTCATGCCGCTCGAACCGCTCAAGAACGGACACTTGCAGGCAGCCCTACCGCCCGCGCATCTTTTGCCAGATGTAAGTTGATCGTAATGGTGCCCTCCACACCACCACCACCCCTTTAAATACTTATATCAGAAACCTTGTATTTATATTAAATAACGTACCCTCCCTATCATTTTTTATTATTATTATCAATCAAAAAAACTATCAAGTTGCCTGCAAATTATATCTGTTCTGTTTTTAATTTTTATCGTAGTAATTCCATTAATTTTATAGTTATGTTCTAGATCCGACCTTTCACGTTATTCTAGTTATTTAAAAGTAGTTGGTATTTCCTATTTGTTTTTTTGTTTTTTAAGAGAAAAAATTAACCCTAACTTTTGTTATTTTAATACAAGAGTCTCCATCAAGTATAGTGGTACCATTTCCCAAGGGATTTCGACTTAGATTGTAAATCAAAAATTTTCATTTCAACAATGGAATTAAAATAACGACTAGACTGTATTATATAATCATACAATTGGACCATATGTGATTCTATATCTCAAATTATTCTACACAAATCTAATAGTACTGAAATAAAAACAAATTCTTCTGATTGAATTTATATTTTTTCCATATTTCTTATTATATTATATTAGATCACACTAATAGCGACTTTCTCCTGGGAAAATTTGTTCCGTTGTAAAATTATTTTTACTGCATTGATGAATGATGTTTGAAATCGTTAAAATATCTCTGTATTTATATTGTAAAAAATATTGCGTTATAATAGAACAATTTTATTAATTTATTAATAAAATGAATAATACATTAATTTAATTCTATCAGATTTGTGGAGAAAAATTTGAGGGAACTCCTATATGTATGTAAACAAAACTCGAAAATCTCTACCTATAAAGATTCAATTTAGGACAAACTCCCTTAGAAAATGTGTCACTGTATCCTATTCAAGAATTTTTTTTAAAATACTTTTGGGGACATCTAACTATGGTTTTTATGAAATAGTTAATTATATCTGACGATCGATTAAGATATTTATTTTTGGGCCAAAGGTTTGGGTTTATTTTAAGTGCTTGGATCAAAATAGTAGATGTTTTGATTTTTGTCATGTAATTGTTTAGATTTAAACTAAGCATTGTTTTGTTTTTTTTTTGTTTTTTTTTTTAATGTAAATCTACCTAGATTATTCATAATTATAATTGTTTAAATATTCACTTTTATCATTAATTAAATCATCTCAAAGTACGTACTGCTCAACTATTACACTACACTCTACAATAGAGAACAGTGGAAAAAAGGACAATTGTTCCTATAATTATGTTGCATGTTCAATTTTCTACTACATTTAATATTTGAAATTACACAAATTATGTGTTTTAAGCTATTAGTTATGCTTTATTTTTTCATTAAAAACATTTCAATTTCAATGCAATGAGTATGAACTGTTCTTATTATTATTTTCAATTATTATTATTTGAATATGAGTATCTTTAATACTCTTATAGCTGCTTTTGCTAATTAAAATAACAAATTATTTTTATCGATAATTTTTTAATTATTTTCTATCACATGTTGCATATGCATGAATAAATTTCAATTTTATTTGAGGGACACCATTCGATTAATTGAAGTTGTATTAATTCAATTAGAAAATTAAGGGCAATTTATAACGTTTAATAGAAGGTAGGTAAAATTGTTCCTAAGAATTTTCATTTAATTGATTATTCTTTTAAATGTTGATAATATTGGCAGGTGATATTTACAAATATTTTTCTAGGATAGTGTAACTATTTTTAAAACTTAAGGTCATGTCTTGTGAAATTTTCTCTCAAATTAATTAAAATTAAAATAACTAATAGGGTTGATTGAAATAGATTTTTTTTTTTTATAATTAAGAATTGCATTGAAATTTGTTGTTAATAAATGAGGGTAGTGTAGTAATTAAGCAGCCCCTATTTTTCTAAATCACTATAATTTATAATTTAGGGATTTGATTGTTTCTGTTTTGTTTCAGATGAGTGCACTTGGTAAAAGTCCTCTAGCAGGACTAGCTGCCTTAGGTTTAGGAGGCCTTGCACCAGCTAATACAGGCGGATTAAATCCTGCTGGTAATTTCTTTGTTTTGTCTATTAATTTTCATATTTTTATTTTATTTTTTTTTTTGGTGCTTTAGCATTGGCTGCCCTTGCTGGATCTCAATTACGTACATCAAATTCACGTAATCAACAAAATTCTAATCAACAAACACATGAAATGACTGTACCAAATGAATTGATTGGTTGTATAATTGGTAAGGGTGGTACAAAAATTGCTGAAATACGACAAATATCTGGTGCAATGATACGTATATCAAATTGTGATGATCGTGAAAGTGGTGTTACTGATCGTACAATTACAATATCAGGAAATCCAGATGCTGTTGCATTGGCCCAATATCTCATCAATATGAGGTTTGTACAATTCCACAATTCTATTATTTATTTTATTATTATTATTATTACTGTATTTTGTCTTTTGGAAATTATATCAGGCAAGATACCTGATGTCCTATTATTATCCTTTTGCCAATTAATCAATGCTTGATGAGCATAATTAAAATTGTAATTTTTATTTTATTTATCATAATATATTTAAATGGTGTGGTTGATGAATGAATGCATTATTTTTTTTTGTAATGTAAAAAAATGAGATTAGGGTAGGAAGATGAGATTGTCCTAAAAGAAAAACGACTTGATGGAATGGAAAGTAATTTCTATCATTTGATGTGTTCTTGGAATCCTCAGAAAAAAAAAAACAAAAATACGCCCTAGTTCCTTAAAAATTTGATGAATTGTATTCTACAATTAGATCCTTATTTGTTTTCAAATCTCAATAACACATCAACTGATCCAGTCCCATTTTTCAATAATTTTTTTTTGATTTCTTATTATTCTCATTATTGTAATGTTTCACAAGATTTTCGTTATTAGTCTTTTGGAATATTTCAATAATTCCTTGCAAACTTTGCCCTTCCATTATGTTCGGTATATTTTTTGTGATTATTTCTGAAGAAACATAAAGAAATGTACCGAATGTGATATTTTAACGGTTCCACCCTTTTTGCCAACATTTTTAATTTATATTCACAACAACAACAACATGCACATTATTATTCATCACTACAATCCTATTATTTTCTTTTTGTGTGTTTTTTCCTTAGTGTTGAACTGCAGAAAGCTAACCTTGAGGCCCAAAATTCTCCTAGTACTGGCGGATCCAGCCAGTCATCCACTGCTGCCTCTCCCCTGGCTAGTGCCATTCCTCTAGCCCAATTATTGGCAAAACCTGGTGCCCTTAATGCTCTGACAAGTCTCAGTGCATTGGGTGGTTTAACAGAATTATTGGGCGGACAGGCTGGTGCCCCACCTGTCCAAACAACTGGTGTTCATCGTACCCACAAGAATTATACACCAAGATTACGTTCTCCTGGTGGCAGCGGTGGACCATCCGAAGGTTCCAAATTGAAGAGTGAAAGGAATAAGTTTAATCCGTATTAAATATTTTTGTTTCGAATTTTTGGGGGATAAAAACAAAAAAATAATTATACATTTCTTTTATAAAGTTTACAATTAATTGAGAAGCGTGGTGGGTGGTAACGGAAATTGTTTTCGAAGGCAGTCATTTTTGTTTCATACCGTTAC
>JAZBGZ010000272.1:0-13670 GCA_037414795.1 Stenodera caucasica | reverse complement strand
GATGCGCCGGGACTATTTAACGAGATCTATCTATTTTATAATCATTTTAACTTAAATACGTTACTCGATTTGATTATTATATGTTCATTTGTTTAATAATAATGATCGAGAGCTTACAATTAGTAGGGTAAATTATTGGTAATTAATGATAATAATTGACTAATTGCTTCATATAGTAGCTTTTTGGATTGCCTGTTGCTAAAATTAATAATAATTCAACTAATTAGTATTTTTTTGGTTAAACACGACTAATAAAAGAGCGCGATTTTTAACTGATTATTTTGAAATTCCCCCAAAACTGCAAAGAAAGGGAAAAACGCAAACAGATCAACACTACCCCGACAAGCGGTAAGTACTTCTTTAAAAATTGTTTTTTTTTTCCAATTATGGACTATCATCTCAAAATGCTTCTAATAATTCTCCCCTTTTTCATATTAAACGATTATTGATTTAATTTAATATCGATTGATTGATTTTTAGAGTCTTAGACTTCTTGTCGAATTCTAGAGATTTATTGGTGTTTGCATGTCTTTCGTGTTTTGAATCTAGTAATTAGACTGCACAAAAAGTATAATTATTAATAACGAAACCGACAAATTACTAACAATAAACAAAGATCGTGACATAAATGATCATCAATCAAAATATTAACAATTTAAAAGTTTTGAACGTTGAAGTTTCCATTTTAGTTTTCACGTTTTTTTTTTTTTGTTTGTTTCTTTGATCATAAATTTTATTTTCTTTTCAAATTGTTAGGATTTCACCAGCGAAGAATTTTATTCCACATTCAATGAAAGACCTCATTTTAGTGTAAGTTTTTTGTTAGCGGGTACAGGCAATCGTTCAAGATTTCTTAATAAATCCTAAATGTGGCTTTACGTGACTACACGTAAGACCCCACCCTAAACCAATAAAAATCGAACAATTTTATCATCAAATTAACAAAAATACTTTTTCGCGGTCATTTTCGGTTCTACAATTCCGCTCATATATTCTCTTAAGACTTTTATCAAAAAAAAATATTTTTTTGATAAAATTCAATTTGTTTTGTTAAACAGGCGGATAAGAAGAGAGAATCCACTGTTGCCAACGAAATCATCTCCTGTACTAGTTGTGGACCAAATCCATGCACACATACAGCCAATAATGGATGTGCAACAGAGGTAAAAAAAAAGAGCTAAATTTTAATTCAACCCCATTAAAAAATAACAATTGCAACTAGTGTAAAAACGCGAAAAAGCAATTGAGATTGATAAGTTGACTTTCAGAAATTTCAACCTTTATAATTGGCGAAAGTTTCAACGAAATTGACCATAGAAAAAGCGTTATTTACTCTAATTGCAGTTGTTAATTTATAACACGCACATTATAAAGACTGTAATGACACGTGTAAATACAGCCTTATGTTTTGAAAATTTCACAATCCCCCTATCATAATAATCTAACCTAGAGTAGTCTTGTTTATTGCAGGTGCGAAAAAAGGAGCCCCCACATCCGATACGTGTAGCAAAAACAATCGATGTTATAGCTCGTATTACATTTCCTACAGCTTTTGCAGTTTTTCTTATATTTTTTTTTTATCATTACAACAGCTACAATGCACAAGATTTACGTTAATTGAATAAAAAAAATAATAATAATTAAATCAATCAAATAAATAAAACAAAAATAGAAAATGTGGTGCGTACATATCAAGCAATTCAAAACAAAAACAAGTGACTTCTACACAAGTGTTACTAATTTCTATTGTAGTTCTAATGAAAAGTAAACATCTTTATCTTTAATTTAATTAATTATAAACAAACTGAAGAATTTTAGCATCAGATAAAGGTTCGCGAAACGTGGTAGCTAAAAAGCACTGTACATATTTCAAAGAAAAACCTGATGAAACAAAAAAAAAAACAAATCTAATTGTTATAATAAATCTCGCTATCTCTATCTCTTTCTATATGATTATACAAAAGAGTTTGAATTATAATTGTGATAAATTACGGATGGAGATTGGGTTTAAGATGATTGTTGGAGAATTTAAAGAAATATTATAAATGTTAGTAGTCAAATATTTATACTTTTTAATTATTAAGTCAAAATAACAAATGCACCATTCTATTGTTATACGTAAAAAAAAATTATCTATAGCTTATTCCAAAATTTTGGAATAACTCAAAAACGGTACGGTTATTAATATTGTGCCATTTACTTCATTATCTAATGATATGGTAATATTTTTATATATATTCTATATAATTACAGTTTAAGTGTAATTTTAAATATAATTAAGTCTTATTGACACTTAATACACATAAAATGTTTTGAAAAAATATTTAAAGCACGCACTCATTAATTAGTGATTTAGAAAAAGAGATGAAAAAAAACAAACAAAAAACAGGGTACCTACCTAATTAGAAATTTGGATTGGAAATCTATTATGTGTATTGAGTAATATTCTAATGGAAACTATGACCAAATATATTTGTGCCATTTCTAAATATTCTTTATTATCGAGAAAAACTATATGAAAATCATCCAATAAGTTTGTTTGATATTTTGCATATACAGCTGTGATTTATTAATTATGTGAAAATGTACCTCAAATATAATTGATGTTTATCTAATATTGATCAAGGTAGTTGAGAAATGAGACAAGTTTTCACGTGTAGTTGCAGCCTTATCAATTTTTAGATAAATACAATCAAATTTGGTACAATTTCAAACTTTTCATGATATTTAAGCGTACCTGAACGTTACTATATTGAAAGAAAAAATATTTATAATATAGAAAATTTTCAATATAGTAGTGGAGCCTTTAATTAATTTTAACCTTGCCTATTTAAAATGAATGCACAACAATATCGAAATTAATTATCTTACGGGTTGCTGAGAGCTTTTTATCGTATTCATTGAAAATAAATTATGAGAATTTATAAAAGGAAAGGGTAGGAATTATAGTGAGTCAAATCATTATAATTGAAAGATATTGATATACATTCCAATCGTTGATATATTTCTAATTTTGGGCACCTCTATCAAATCTAGTTATAGAAATGAATTTAATTCAAAAGAAAATTGTAAATAGGAAATTATAATTTATTTTTATGTAAGTAATTGAAATGTTCAATTAATTTTTAATTTTTTTCTTTTTGTAACGTAGCATGCTAAACATGCACGATATAGAGCAGATACTGTGATGACAGACTGAGCAGCTTTGAGAACCAATTTCACTAATTAATAAAAAAAAAGATTCTCTATCTCTCTCTAGTTGAAAACTTAAGATTAAATAATATGTAGGCTTTTAAAGCCGTTGTTATCCATTGAAATAGTTTCTTTCGGGTTAAGCCGAATTTTACTTGATGTTTCGCTGATCAGCTTCTTCAAAGGTTGAAATAAGAATCAGCGAAATGTCAAATAAAATTCAACACATATACGGCATAACCTGAAAGAAACTATTTCAATGGAAACTCAACAATTCCATTTAATTCATCCAACTATTTATCAATAATAATATGCACTTTTATTTTTCTTTTATTTGAATCTCAATAAACTGAAAGATAAAATTTCATATTTCCTCTAGTTTTATTGTTTCCATAAAATAATTATTAGATGTTATTGAAATGCTCCTAGAAGCTTTAAGTGACCTCAACTATTATTTCAAAAAAAGAGAACAATTTGTACCTTTTAGAGCCAAAATAAAACAAAAAAAGAAAACTGTAAGTATTAGAAATGTTTGGCTTCATATCGCCTTTAATATATGCACCATAATCATTTAATCTTGTTATAATAAAGCCTTAACTATTATTATTATTCTTATTATGAATTATTATCAATATTAGTGGTAGTAATGTAAAGTTTTCATTTGTTGTAGAAATTTTATCGATTCCCTTGTACATAATTTCCGAAAAATAAAATAATGTATATATACATCGAATTTGAGAGAAAAACAAAATAATAATAATAATAACAAACATGACACAATTGTATGTTCTAATTCGTTTAAATTATACAAAAATTATTTAATAAATATTTTCATCTGCACTAGATTCGATCTTTATTCAAGTCCTTTCAAAACAGATAAAGATGGAGATTTGACTGATTTTATACGATTTCATCAACATAATCCACGTACAACTCGAAAAATTAGGCAAAAAATTCAGCTAATTGTTACAAATTCTGACAAAAAATAGTAGAAAAATCACTCTATAACAGATAAAGATGAAGAAAGAAAAGCATATTTCTCGTCTAACAATATTGACCTAAATTGAGATGATGATTTGTCAACTGAATACCAATGACTGTTGGAAATAATAGTGATAAATTCAAAGGATATGGAAATTCTGATAAGGATACGAACTTGACACAATTCATACGCACTCTATTGACTGTATTTGGTAACAAAACAATATGGAAATTCAGACAACTGTCTAAACTTGCAATAATGATAAGACTCAATCCATTGTACCAATATTTATTAAATATAGAAATGTATTTTCTATAATAAATCGATATTTATTCATAAATCAATGGTTTATTTCCTGTTTTCCATTGTGGTTACTGCGCTTACTTATACAACATTTTCAGTAAAGTTAGTAACGAAAATCTGACAGGTGGTTCAATGGAAAACCCTACATTAGTGAAAGCTCGATAACGTTTCGCAACAGGTTGATGAGTTTCTGTTATTTTATTTTAATTTTTCTCGTTATTCTAATGATAATAAATTGAAATTATCTTAATAATATAGAAACTAATGTCGATATTCTAATTTATTGTGTGCAGAAAATAATCTTCAAATGGATTATGATTATTTAATCAAGTTCCTAGCATTAGGCGATTCAGGTGTTGGAAAAACCAGCTTTCTCTATCAATATACTGATGGTGTATTTAATTCACGATTTATATCAACTGTTGGAATTGATTTTCGAGAAAAAAGACTGGTGAATTCTACAAAAATCAAAAATTTTATTATTATTATTATTATTATTTTGTAGTTATATCAATCTAAAGGTAGAAATCATAGGATTCATTTACAATTATGGGATACTGCCGGACAAGAGAGGTAATTAATTAATTATTATCAAAATTAATTAATTAACATAATTTTGATTAGATTTCGGAGTTTGACAACAGCATTCTATCGAGACGCAATGGGTTTCGTTTTATTATTTGATTTAACAAATGAACAATCATTTCTTGAGATACGTAATTGGGTCGAACAATTACGAGTATTATCTAAATTTTTCTAATTATCAATTAATTTATTTAAAATTTTCTAGTTGCATGCTTATTGTGAAGCTCCCGACGTGATACTTTGTGGTAATAAAGCCGATTTAGAAGATCGCAGAGTTATTACCGAATGGAGAGCTAGAGAGATGGCTGAAAAACACGGGTTAAATAATCAATTCAAATCTATATTATTGATTTATCTAATTTTGTTAATATTTTTATAGTTTAGTTTATATTGAAACTAGTGCCGCTACTGGTCAAAATGTAGCTAGAGCTGTTGAAACACTTTTAGAAAAAGTTATGATCCGTATGGAAACAGCTGTAGATAGGGCCATGTTGCCAGGACGTAGAGGACGTCCGAAAGATTTAAATGAACCAGATCTGGGAACACCACCAAATAAATCATGTAATTGTTAGTTGATCAGAGAATCATATTTTAATACAATTTCAGCTGAAATTACTCCATAAACTTCCATATTATCAATATTAATATAATTGAAATTATCAAATATACTATAATAAGATATAATTAATTATTATAAAAGCCTGTTGATTGAATTCTTAATTTGATTGTGTACAAATTTTTATGTAGTTTATAAAATTGTTGCGTATTAAATGGGATATTTTCAAATTAAAAAAATTTCATTATTTGAGACCCTAATATAAATAAGGCCTTAGTTTATATTTTGACAGCTGTCAAGCTAAAAACAACTAATAGTAGCTCAATATCAATGGAAAACCAGTATTAACTTATTTTTATTTTATTCAAATCCCCAAACTTTCGAAAAACTGATTAAATACCAATGAATATTCAAAGAAATTGTTTTAGCGGAAACAAATGACCAACATCTGGTTTCATATTCAAATATCAAAAATTAGGACAAAATGGCGTCAGAGCGAAACAGATTTCTTGCAAATTAATTATCAACGAACATAGTTAGATATTAAACATTAAGAAAGATAAATTAGGTCGATTTAAACTTCTTAAAATCCATAATTTTTGTGAATAATGGGCTAGAATTAGCGAAAAATAAAAAGAAAACACTAGTGCGCTCTAGTAGACAATAGCTGAACTGTGTGTATTAATAATAACGATTCTTTTTATCGCTAGATAGCAGTTAAGATGCTTTTTCAAAAATAATCGAAATTGAGACTTTTAATTACTGATTATCAATAATTGACTAATTTTGAACCTTTTGAACAATAATAATTATTCTATTAGTATAGAAATTTGCTTAATCTATCATCACATCGTCGTTATTGATTTGGTGGTGATATTACTTTAAATCTTGTTAAAAAACGCTTAAAAAAACTGTAAATAAATAGGATTTTATAATAATTTAGCGAATACGTTAGTGAGTTGTATTGCTGGTTGCGGCAATTATTTATATGTCATTGCAATTGTGAAGAGTGAACAATTATCTATAGTAATTCTAGTAATTAATTGTTCAATTTAATTATGGATAATTTGGCTAAATTTATTGGTCAATTGTGCTAGGTCATTGTGGAACCGTTGAAAAAAATACACCTGCACTTTTCTTCATTTAGATAAATTTACATTTGTAACAAAGATGGGCCCGATCGAAAAAACTGATAACTTCAATGATATTACGACAAGATAACAATATACAAAACTTTTTGAAAAGTCGCCGATCCTCTCCATCCATTCCAAAGTACATTTACATTCTTTCTTATCAAATATGCCAAAAAAGAAATTTCACAAGAATCACCCCTACAAGAATCAAATACCGAGTTATCCAAGAATCTTTTTAATTTAATTTCAACGGCTAAATATCTAAAGGGTGATGGTTATATAGGTGTCTTGATTTGCATATGAGAAGAACTGTCGACAGTCGTGTATAATTTTTTTTTTTGGAGGTACGATCAGTATAGATAGCATCTAGTCAATGAGGATGGATTTATAGGCCGCGTGCGTGGGCAGGTGCCCCAATACAGTACCAACAATATATACTGCCACCGATGATTTCCAGGTGAATGTTGTCTTCAATAAAAAAAAAATTTGAAGAAAAAAAAACAACCCGAAAAACTATACGCGATGACATCTTAGAAAACTAACTGTATATTTTGTAGAGTAAAAGCGAATGAATGGGATATTTACGACTTGGATGGTACTAATTATACATTGTCAAAGTGTCAACAGGTCCCTACTAAATGGTAGGACCGGAGACAACCATCTTAGATAACAAATCACTTATGTTAATGAAGCACTATCTATCTTTATCATCCCTTCAATGATTATACTAGCAATAAATTCGAACATAATCAGAATCATAGCGATTGTTTTAAAGTAAAATCCACAAAATCAGTGCATGTGTGTGGTCTTTAATTACGAATTAAGCCAATTATTATGGGGGTGTAATCAACCCTCTTTTACATTTATAATTCACGATACTCATAATTTTCCCGATATTATTATTTTTTTATAAGTTGACTTCCTTAAAATCACGATTTTGCTGCCTCGTTTAACATCCAACCTTTTTTTTTTTTTGTTTGTTTATTTTGTTTCATAGTTCGTTCTCTTTTCTCTCTTGTTTTGAATTTTATCTTGAATTGGGTGAAACAGGTGGAATCTGATCTTAGACCTGGTCGACGAATAAATAAGATTCAAGTTACCAATAAATTATCATATTCATAGTATAGTTTTATAATTTCTATCAAGCGTATTATTTATAAATTTAATTCAATTATATATTGTATATGCCGCTTTATATTGATTGGAGTTTAATATTTTATAAAAATTGATCAATTTTTTAATGGGTATTGTATTACAACACAAGTTTAAAGTAGTGTTAGCTACTTGGGTGTTCATAAATGTTCCAATTTGTTGTTTATTTGATTAAACTTTGATTTACCTACGTGAAAGATGATGGCTAAAATTTCAAAACATCCATTTACATATCAATCATGAATATAAATTGGAATATTTCAATAGTTTTCAACATCTATCAATATAAAAATTTATACGACGATAAATGGATGTTTACAATAAAGAAGAATAGGATTTGATGTTAGGGGTTTAACATATAGATATAGATATACGACAAGTATGATTATGATAATTATTAAGTATAAAGATGTGTCTGTATTTGTGTATTATAACAATATTGATAATAATAATAATAATAATAATAATGATGATGATAATAATGAAAGTTTTTCCCTTTTCGATATTTTCGTGTACAATAAGTTTGTATTGGAATAATATTTTTCAGGACGTTTATAATAATGGGTCATGTCTTCGTTTTCAATAGCTTTAATGACTACCTTTACCAATAGTCGATGAGACGGTGGCAACTATACTTCTTTTCCTTTATCATTCTTACTTACTATTCGACAAAAGAATTCACCACTTTTACATTATTGACTGACAAAATTTCAACTTATAATTTTAATTATTTAGTTTATGGATATTTATAAAATAAACAAAAATTGTCCAAAGACTATAATTTGATAGATTGGAAATAAAGACAAAAGAGATTTAATAATTATGGGAACTGTATTATTTAAAATATGTATGTGTAAAGAAAAGTTTAACTACTTCCCGGTTATACTATATGGTCTATAATAAAGTTATTAAGGGTGTGGGTGTTTTTTGATCAATTTTCAATCAAGTCATCATCTGATAGTAACTAAACCAATCAAAAATACCATTGACTTAAATCAAATCTAGACCGTCAAATCATTATCGAATATTGTAATCTATATTTTTAACTATCTATATGGATGGTACAATTTACCAACTTCTATGGTAGTAAAAACATCCATCTATCCGGTGATTTTCGATCCAAATTCTACCTCTTTAATACCTACTTACTGATTATCAAGACAAATATTTACTTTATAAAAGGAAATAAGTTGATGTAGAAGACGAAGCAAAAAAATCATAATTGGGTTTTCGGCTACCCCAATTAGCTAAATATAAGTATAGGTCTGGTTATAAGAATATAATTCGTGGATTAGTTAGTTATATACTATATTGAACTATTATCGATGATCGGGGCGCTTGATATAGGCGCCTCGTTTCCACACTATTGCCGCCAACTATTACAAGTGGATAACCCATTTGGTACCATCAAAATCGAACCGCCCTTAGCTAAAAAATTTGTTCTCTCTCTCTTTGTTATTGTTGAATAAAAAAACGAACTCACCGCATAATTTGTCAAATTCTTATCAATTTCATCTATCTATCTAGATGAGGGTGGAGTAAAAATAAATAATTAGAAACTTGCTGCAATAATAATGGATGAATTCCATTGGTAATATTATCAATAGGAAATCTGGCATATGTGTAAATTTAAATTAATATAAATTATATATAGATGTAGAAATTGGCGTTAATTAAATGAAGGCGCCGAAATTATTATTGGGGAGAAGATGAAATATTCGACCACACACGCAAAATAAAAGTAAAAAAACAACCGAAAATTCAATACAATCAAAACCGCAATTTTATTCCCTAATAACCCTCTGAATAAAAATTTTTTTTCTTTTAAGAATTTTCTTGGAATATAATAAAGGTCAAGATTTTCTAAAGTAGCACTACCTACAAATCTCGAAGATATCATCAAAACTAGTCCAACAGACTCTATTATCATTAACATCATTTATTGTGGGAGATATCATCGTTTATAAAACTGTTACATAATCTTTTGTTCTCATTCATTTACAATTCATACCTTCAAGCTAAATTATTCTATTTTTAAATTATTGGGTTTTATTTCATTTTAATTATAGATGACTTTTTATTTATTTTTAACGACTTAATTTAAAAACAAACAAGAAATTATGTGATATTGTGCCGCCTCTCTCTATTTCTATCATAAATACCCAACAACCCTTAATATCAAATTTTTTCAATGTTTCGAAAAAAAAAATATAAATGTTTGACAAGCTTAAATAAGGGTTGTATTTATGATAATTTGCATAATCACGAGAATCATCATCTTCAATAATCTAACAAGATTTCCATCAAAGTCGGTACTATTTTAAATAAAGAAACAAAATTTAAACGAATTAGAAAGGTTATAGATGATGGGCACGCGAACTGTTCTAGTTGACTGCACGCGTACGCACCCCCCAGGACATTTCCAACCACCATCCAACTAGAAAATTCCACCAAAACAAGAAAAATCACCAATTCTCTACTATAGATTTTCTTTTTCATCTAATTAGTCCAATAGAAATTAAAAAGGGGAAGAAATATATACGAAACTCTTTTTTATAGAACAAAGTAAATTTTGCATCTCGTCAAATAATAATTATAGACAATCAAGTTGGATCCATTTACAACTACTGACGCTATTTATTTTTTTTTTCAGTTTATTTTGGTTAAAATTTGCGGCATTTTTGTTTTTTGATCGTGCCGTATGGGATCGGACCGTATAATTCAAACAACAACAACAACAACACGCGATCTCTAAAAGTAAATTTCAAGTTGAAGAAAACAACCGAAATTGTGGTGTAGATTTTTATTGTAATCAAATCTGTAACGAAAACTTCCAATTTTAATTAAATACTCGAAATAATCCCACGCAGAAATTTCAACGAGAATTAACTCTCTTATTTTAAGTATTTTATTCGTATCTACTTCCTTATTTATTTAAAAAAATTACGAAAGTTTTTGTTTGAAATGGCAAATTGCATTAAAATAACCGTTGATTTGTGTTAATCGTAAAATAATGTGAAATATTTCTTCAAGATAAACAGTTATCGAATTTTTTCCGTGTTTTTTCTCAATAATTTAACGGATATTGTTAAAATGTTTGCGGTTGGGCTTTTGCGTGTCACGAAAACAATACCTTAACATACTTTTTTTCTTATTATTTTACTTAAAGATAGATAACAAAGCTTCTGTATAGTATATATCTACAATAATTTTTTTTTTTTAATAAATATAAAGACCGGATATTGGTAAAATTGGGAATATATACGATGAGAAAGACTTTACTTCATAACAAGCTCAACAACATCAATCATTGGAGCTTTTACCTGAGCTTCATTTATTGAAAAATTATCTTATGCTTAAGCTTGAGAACGAATTATCGGCTTTTTGTTCATGGTTTTTAATATAAAATTGAAAAGAAAAAAAAATTGGGTTAAATCAAAAAATCAAAAAATCAACATGTGCTGAAGTATTATCACTCATTGAAATCACTCCAGTTGACATTTCAACCCTCACAACAAAACAACAAACAAATCAATTGAATTTGAGGACATTTCATCAACATTAAAATACTCGAATTAATCACGATTCGACCCTTATGATTAAAACAACAACCATATCGAAATCTATCGACATTAAAAAATTTCTTTAATAAGACATGATTTATTTTAAAAAAATCAATCGAGATTAATGAAGAATGAAGCTGAAAAATTGAGGTGTGATAAATCGCACTGAAATCTACTTTTTTTATTATTATTATTATTATTCTAAAGTTATTATAGTTAAGGGTTGAAAGATATTAGAGAGAGGAAAAAACGGTCTCGAGTTAAGGCGGGATGAAAATAAAAGACTCGACTTTTAACGTTTTATACGTAGACCGGACCGGAAGAGGGATGTAATAACAACCCTTTATAAACCATATGTGACTTACAAAAAAAAGTCCAAAGTCATTTATATTTTTATAAAACACCAATTAAATCTTTTATGCATACAATAATTTATAGAAGAAGAAAACCGATTTTTTTCCCATCTACCCCTCAAAAAATTAAAACATACTCTCTTTTATTGAAGACAAACCCAAAAAAGTTAATTTGATTTTAAGTTGTTGGTAGAGTGGGGATATTTTCGAGCAAAATTTTTCGATTTGAGCAAAAACCTTCTTCACACATGTTGCGCATATACATAGGGGCTGGTGTTCTGTCTAGCCACCTGCATGGCACGCGCGCTACCGGGAAAAGAGGGGAAGCACCACAGTTGGCAAACGTAGAAAGCCAACAGTAACCACCCCCAAGAAATCAGCCCCCTCCCGCCACCATTTCTAATTGGGTCACCAACATTTCAAACGATAATTACAATTTCTCTATTGAAAAATAACTATAATATTTTCTATAATACAAATTAATAATCTTTACAGCAGTATCAGTTACTGTTTTGTAATAGATCTAGTACTTGTTTTAGACAAGTAGACACGTGTATAGACACGTGTCTTGAACTTTCGACAAACAACAGCGTTTATTTATTGTCGCTACCGCATATTAAAACGTTGTTAGACGCACGTGTCTTGTTTATTTTCCATTCGAGTGATTCTCGAAACTCATATCCTATCAATGATTATGATACTGATGATGATGATGACGATGATGATGATGTTAATATAGAAAAAATTCAAACAATATCCTCTATTCATACAAATACAAGCTGTCCCAACGAACTATGGCACTTTACTAATCTACATGATTTCTTGAAAGTAATTCGAGAAAAAAGGTTCTTCTTGTTACTTTGAAAATGGAAAAAATTTCCCATTTTCTTGTCGATTTTTTCCAAACGAGTTTTTTTTTCTCAATTCACAAAATAGCTATAAAAAGCTATAAAACAAATGTCGATAGTTTACTGGGACAGCCTGTATAAATCTAAACAGATGAAATCGATATAAAAGCGGGGATTAAATCAAATAGGGATTTGTTTGAATTTTGTAATTGTTTGCATTTGTTTTGAATTGAACAAAAGAACGTAGATTCGGACAATTTGGCTTTTGTTTGATAACATGTATGTTTGCTGATTACACATATAATAATATTCAATTGATCCAATTAAAGTTTTATTTACATAAAATTGTTCCAATTTATTATTAAAAAAAATATTTATAAAAATGTTATCAATATTGATAACAAATCTAATAATTACCCTCGTCTAGAAATATTTTGCAACTGTCTTAGAACCCTCTGTAATTAAAACCATTTTCTTCTCTTTATATAATATGTGAAATTATCCCCCCAAAAAAAAACGGTTTGACCTGATCAAAGGGCACAATTTAGGTATCAACTGAAAATTGCCCTCTCTTCATATACTTTTTTTTTCTGATACTTTGCAAAACTCCACCCATATAAAACGATACCATTTACATTGTACCGAAATTTGAAAGCCATCAATTACTTAAAAGGCTTTAAATGTTAAAAGATATTTCGATCACTGTAATTAATTTCGAACTGAGAATCCTGTCTATCTTTTATAGATATTATAGTGGAAAATCTTTTTATTTAAACTCAATTGATAAAATTCATCAAGATTGTCTTTTTGGCAATGATGATAATGATGATGATGAAGAAATGATACGTTAATTTCAACCTGTTGCTCTTTATAATTTTGACATGGCATCGACATTGATAGTTTTAATAATACGCCATGTCATATTTCTCTTATCATTTTCTATAAATAGTAGTAGAAGTAGTAATAATTTGTTAAGAAAAAAAAAAAATGGAAATGACTTTAC
>JAZBGZ010000271.1:34440-59347 GCA_037414795.1 Stenodera caucasica | reverse complement strand
ATCATCTGTTTGTGTTTAGACCCCTAAATTTTCAATAAAATATATTTATTTGGATCACCCTGCAAGTACAAGAAAAAAAAAACAAAAAACAAAAGACTCATGGCGACATTTTCATCTCTTTCTTTCCAATAAAACAACCCACTACTATCCTTTACTAATTTATTATGACCATTATTACTATTATTATTAGTGTGTTGTATTATAAAGTGGTGGAAAATCGATATTTTGTTTTTGTAGATAACCCGGAAAAATAAAGAGGGCGCTCTAGCTGGATTTTCCTGAAATTTCACGATACCACCATTATTATGCATGATTTTATCTAAAAGCCAACTGCGACCACACCAAAGTATCATCAAAATTTAAGGTAAATACTTTTAATAAACTATAATGATAATCATCAATGATAACAATAAATAATGAGAATGATGATTGTGGTAAGAAAGAGTTAACCTTGATGATTAATTTAGGCCAATTATTGTATAGTTTAAATGATATAAATTTTTTTGTTTTTCCTTCTGTTATTATATATTCATATGTTACTAGATAATCCATGCCTTTTCGACAATATATCGCAGAATAGACACATCCAAATGGATTATTTGTTGTTAATTATTAGTATATTAGTGCCGTTTTGTTATACGCAAAATAATGAATTACAGACAATTTTCTATACGACTAAAGGTAATTTTTTGTTAAATTTCCCCCCCGAAAAAAAAAAACAATAACTATAATTGCTGATAATTAATTGAAGGTACGACTGAATTGTTACGAACAACAACAAAAACAACAACAACAACAACAGTAACAACATTCGATTATGATCAAGAATCAACAACAAATCCTTTAAATAAAGCTATATCATGGTTGATAACGCAACGTGAATTAGATTGGGGTTGGCGAAATGACACCCCGAAAATTCTAACCGTATTAAAATTATTACAAAACGATTTAACAACAACAACAACAACAACAACAAATTTATTACCAACACAATACGAATTCGAATTATCAACAAAACAATTGGAAATTGAAACTGTCATATTATTATGGCGTCATCATGAAATACCAATAATACCAACCAAATTATCATTATATACATTAGCATTGAATACATTATGTAATGATCCTAGACAATTTCATGGACATGATTTAATTGGTACATTACAACATCACGATAATATTTTACATGATTTCGATTTTTCATTAACAATATTGGCTATATGTAGTTCACATGGACATATACGTAAAAAACAGATACGACGTCTATTAGATATAGCCAATACAGCAAAAGATCATAATATTGATACGGTTGCCATGACAATTTTAGCATTAAAATGTATTGTTAAAGATCATCGACATAGAAATTTACAACATTCATTACGTCGGCCATGTATCAGTTTAGCTAGACAACAACAACCTGATGGTGGATTTGGTAATTTATTCAATACAGCTTTGACAATTCAAGTAAGTTGGTAGCACTGTACACAAATCAAATCCATTTTATTATTAATTATATTATTTGTATAATTGAAGGCTCTATTCGAAATGAATGAAATCAGTTCGTATTGGAATAAAACAGCATCACGTACCTATATTGAGTCACGTCAAGATCCAGATGGCGCTTTCACTGATCCTGGTTTGACAGCTGACGTATTATTAGCCTTAACCAATCGTGGTGGTTTAAATGCTATACGTAATTTAGATTGTGGCAAAAATGATGGTGATATTGAAAATCATGGTAATCTAATCCAATACTTTACCAATATAATAAAAATAAATTCCCTATTATTAATTTTTTTAACAGTTGAGATAGATTTGATGAAATCTCTGACAAATCATGGTAATGATTCGGAGATACGTAACGTAACGATAACGTATACGTTATGGGTTGGTACGAATATAACGGAGAATTGTACGATTTATATAACGGCACCTAGAAATACGTCATTTTATAATATAATGCAAATGGCGATGGATTTAGATCCGCATTTTACATTTGAAGCTAGCGAATGGCCAAATGGACACTATGTACATACATTAGCTGGTTATAAAGAAGAACCAATGGGCTATCATTATTGGTTATTGTATCGTTTACCGGAAATACCCGATCCTAGTGCCCCACCAGCCAATCAATTAGTCGCACCAGTTGGTAAGACTCAATCACAGACTTATTGATAATTAGTGATTTTATATTTGTCAAGTTTCCACCTGATTATATTTGTTTTTGTTATTAATTTGAAATAATTGCAGGTGTTGATGATTTATTGATCGAAGAAGGTGATCATTATCTTTTCTGGTATAAGAAATTATAAAGAAAAAATAATTGAAAAGAACGAAGCTTGAAGCACAATAATTTGAAGAAAAAAAACAATGGCTTATTGTACGCTTTTATTTTTTTTTTATTGAGAGAAGAAACTTTAGTTCAACACTTACGGTAATGTTTACGTTACGTTATTATTATTGTAATGAAATTGAATCAAAAATTTGGCGAGCAATAATAATCAAAATAAAATAAACAGAAAAAAAAAACGCGATTAAACCGTAATTGTGCCAAAATTTGTCGTAACGTAAACAAACACACAAAAAAATAAAACACGATCGTTTCGAATTATTAAAACTTGTTATTATAAATATAATTTATGTAATCGTAGCGTTAATGTTAACGTTACAATTGCGGAAGTTCTTGTCGTTTTTTCCTATTACGTAATGTAATACTTATTATATACAAATAATAACTATATATCTACTTATATACATATAATTGTACTATAATTATGCTTTCTTTTTCAATAATTGTAGCTTTTTTGGAAATAACAGGGACAATATTTTGGAAATTAAACACAAACAAATTAGTGGTCTCGTGTCTCTAGATTATTAAACAATATTTAAAATATTTCTCAATCATTAAATAGAACTACAACTTATTTAAGTCGTAAAAGTTGTTAGAGTTTACCGGATAAACAAAAGAACAAGATACAAAATTTTTATTTTTGTTATAATAAATTTGGCTTGAAATAAATCAGAATTAAGAAAATTTGATGTTTCAATCGAAGTCCATTTATAAGAGAAGGACGTTCAAGTATCGTAATCGGAAGCAATAACGTAGTCCTTTTTATATTGACGCACTATAAAATAACACAATTGTCTAGTTACTTTGGTATAGCCAACATTAGTTGATGAATCTCACTATAAGATAAAATTTATTGAAATACGAGCAAATTTTCAATTTAAAATTACTCTATCTTAGATATAACAAAAAATAAAAGAGATTATAGGTTATATTTTTTAATAATTGTCGTTTTTATTGTAAAATTTTACGAAAATTAGAGATTTTTGGGGCGTTATCTAGTATGGTAACAGTGAACTATTTGTTATGTTGGTGATGAAACAGCTGTGAATTTGACAGTTGTCAACAAATAGTTTTATTTATAAATTATCTCGAAATTTTGTGAATATTACAACAAAAATCGAGTAAATGACTCAAATAATTGAATTCTTGTATAAATAATGAATCAGTTGCATGATTACAAACGATTGTTTTAGGGTCAAGTAAGATTGATAGATATAACCTTAAAAAAAATGAACAGTTCGAAACGTTCATCGAATTCATCGAAAAACAATCCGAATCGTAACAAAAATAAAGAAGCTTCAACCTCTAAACATACTCCAGATGATTGCGATTCATTTCTCAATAGCCTACCTTTGATAAAACAATCGGAAAATAGTCGATTATTGCCGCGATATTCAGCCAGTAATCGACCAAAAAACAAACTATAAATTAACAATTAATTCATGAATTTTCTTGTAGTATTGAGTCGTACTCAAGACGATGGCGTCAATATGGACGATTTAGACCAATTACAATTAGATTTAGAAGAATTAATATCAACTTGTGCTGTACGTAATCGTTGTTTACGTTCAGAAATCGATATAATTGATCGTGGTGTTGAAGAGAAACGCGATCGTAAAGGCAAATCGAACGATAAAAGTTCGTTGAAACGTAAACGTAACGATGATAGATCGAAATCGTACCATCATCGCGATCCGAAATTGAATCAATCATTATTATTACAACAACAACAACAACAGCAACAACAACAACGACCAATCAAAAAACATTATACAATACCAACAACAATAATAGCTGATCCGACTTTACGTAACGATATACCGAAAATTAATTTTCCGAAAAATGATACTTCTGATAAATTTTGGGCATCAGTTGAGCCATATTGTTCACCGATCACACAACAACATTTGATATTTTTAAATAAATTAATCGATGAATGTTCACAAGATATCGAAATTAATATACCTGAATTAGGTGATTATTATGCGAATGAATGGAACGATACTACGTTGAGCGATGAACAAGATATGGGTTTAGGTATTATGAAAAATGGCGGAAATAATAGTGATAATAACTTGAAAAAGAATGGATTGAACGCGTAAATATCTAGTAGACTGGGATTGTGCTATTGTATCATTTGTTTTTTTTTTTTGTTGATTTTATAGGATGATTGATACGTTTTCGAATCCGAAGACTCAACGATTATTGGCTGTATTGATAGAGGAACGTGTAATGACATCATTTCCGGGTGTTACCGGGAAATTGAAACGTAATTACAGTTAGTTTTTCCGAAAATTTGTTGTTTTTATTTCTTGAATTTTTCAGCATCCGATTTGAATATGTTACGATCGGCTGCTGGTGGCCGTACAGCTATTTGTATGGATCGTCGTTTAAAAAAAGATTTAGTCGAACAAGGTATATTGAGTGTTGATGATTTAACAAAAAATCAACAAGATGATGAAATTTTACAAGAAATAAAAAAATGCCAACAAGAATTAACAACAATAAATGAATATAATGTTGATGAATTGAATCGTTTAAAACAAATAATAATAAATAAAGATATCAAAAAGTACGATATAAAACAACAATTAGAAAAAATTGATACACAAATATTAGAATTATATAATAAAATATTGATAACAAAACAAAAATTTATACAAAATAATAATAATGATATTGATTTAGATAAACAAGGATTTACGAAAATTTTAAAAGAATTCGAAGGACAAACTACAACACTATTGAAACAACAATATCAACTACAAAAGGAATTAAATGAATTGAATATGGTGACAGATTAATTGATTTTTTTTTACTGAATTTCATTATATGATTAATTTTTTTTTGTTTGTTTTTATTTTAATTTTGACACATTTAATTTTAATAATTTTACAAATTAGTCTGATAATTTGGTGTTTAAAGTTTCCCATTTTGCCTCCTTTATTCGATAAATCCAAAATCGATCAAATTTACGTCAAAAATTACCATCGAAAAAAAAAAGAAAAAAAAAACATGGCACAATCCTACACTATATACATAATATATGTATATTTATAGTAATATTCTATAAAAATATTCATCTTTATCTCTATTTATATAGTTGATAGAAATAAAGATCAAGCTTAGAGAATACTACTAAAATGACTAAAATTTTACAATAAAATTTAAAGTAAATCACTTAAATTTACTTTAAATTACTACAACTACATATATTTTTGATTTTCTCTTATAATCTACACATATTACAATTATCAATTAAAAAATAATTAATTTAATTAAAAACAATAATAATAATAATGAGGAAATTCGATTTAATAATACCGTCAAATATAATTTGTACTTAAAGACAGTTTTGTTTTCAAGAGAATTGAAATCTCTAATTATTTGAAAAATTGGTAAAAAATCACTCTAATTTTTCTTTTAATATTCATTAAAAGTTGTTGACCAACTTATATAAATTGTGCGGTAAATTTGAATAATATTGCTACAAAAATTCAATTATAAATACGAAATTATCACAAATTGCGGGTTATTTATTCTTTGTTTAAATTATTTAATCAATAAAATAAAAAAAAAATTTTGGAAATGACTTACAAATTCCATCATCATATCCTATAATAGACAGCCTTTTGTTTTGTTGTTGTATTTTAATAGAGATTCTTTTATTTTGTTTTGATTGTGTCAGCATATAAATTGAGTACTCTATGGATTAATTCATATTGTTCAGCTGTTTGTACCATACCACCTCGATTTAAACGTAATGAACATAATATAGCTAATACATCAACATTAAAATTTTGTTTCAATTGTTGTATACCATTTAGAATAGCTAAAAAACAACCAGTACGTCCAATTCCAGCACTACAATGTACAACTAATGGTATATTTTTTATTGTTGTTGTTGTTTCTAATGATTTTTTTCGTTCATGTTGTTCAATTGTTGTCGATTTTGTACTTGTTGTTATTGTAGATATGTTCCCATCAATTTTATTATCTAAATTATTCAATAAATGCAATGCAATTTTTAATAATTGTTCAGGATTTGAAATTTTATGATCTTGCCAATTTGGATACCAATAATGTTTTATTATACGTTTCTCATCTTGATAATTATTATCATTAGAATTTTTAATAATTTCTAAACGTCTTATTATACACTCATCTAATAATTCTTCATCTATATATTTAATTTTATAATTATTATAAATTAATTCATTCAATTCTTCAAATTCGATTATTTCTTCTATATTATCTTGTTGTTGATCAAATGTAAATTTATCACGTTGTTTTATTGTTTTTATATAATAATAAGATTTTGATTTTGTTAAATCTTTTTTACCTAATGGGAAATATAATTCGCATTTACTACGACCTTTCTCAACTAAACCAGTCAACATTACAATACATTCACACTAAAAACAAAACCAATTAATCATGATTTTAATTAATTAATTGATGATTAATTTGATTATTTACGTTACAATGCCAGATCATCTCCCAGAAATCTTCACAAGTATGCGGCATTGGACCTTGTGTTGCAATATAAGCCGTTTCGGTATAATCCGGACCCTAAAAATCATTACAATTATAACAAAAAAATAATCGATAATTATTTATAAAAATTAATTATACTCGTATATAATTAGCATGAATATAACTTTGTTGTACTGGTAAATGTACACGACTATGTTCATTCGGTAATACACCTTTATAGCGATTTTTACAATGACTACCTGGTACATAGGATTTTTCTTGTAAATTTAATGGAACTTCCCAAAATTCTGAATGTAATTTCGGCACACGAGCCACCTAAAAAAAGAAACATTGATTATAAATGGAATAATTACCATATTTTAAAATTCACGCCAATCAATCACAAATTATTTGATCACAATTATCAATTATTTACAAAATTTTTATATTAAAAATAAACAAATTAACAGTTGGTAGAAATTTCCCTAGAAAAATTACTAAAAACGGCCATATTGTTGTTAGGTTACTATGGCGATAAGATTTGTTTTAAGGCGCCAATTTTAAAATTTTCTATAATTTATGAAATGAAAAATTAGTAAAATAATTACCTCACAGGCTAATTTCAAGTCATCAATTGTTAAAACACTACCAGCTGTTTGTAAATATTGTACATTTTGTAAATGTATTTTAAAATCTTCAGATAATGTTAATGCTTCTAAATCTGGTTGTCTTGGATAATGGGCTCTTCTAAAACCTTTATTATTCAATTGTTGTTTATTACAACCACGCAATAATGGTACATAAAGGTTCTCATTTGATAATGATTTACGTCGATATTTACCACAATTACAATCACATTTTTTTATTGTTGTTGTTATTGTTGTTGTTGGTATACATTTATTATTGACTGTTGTACGTTCAAATGTGAATTTACTAGGCTCAAATTCATAAATCGTACAATTACCACAGGTTTCTTGCGATTTACGTCTTTGTTGTTGTAGTTGTTGTTGTTGTTGTTGTACTTGTTGTTGATTATTATAATTACAGCAATTATTGAAGTCATTATTACAACCAAAACTAGATAAATTCAAATTTGATACACTTTTAGCTGTATTTAAACGTGAAAATGTTGTTGATGTTGTTGTTGTTGTTTTATTATCATAAATATTCGAATTCGAACCACTTAAATCTATTGTTAAACTAGCATTTGAGCCACGTCTTTCTAGTAAACCTCTAGCTTTCATTTTAATCGGTTCATTATTACTTTTTGTTTTTGTTGTTTTTGTTGTTGTTGATGTTTCATTATTAAAATCATGTAATGTCATAATTTCTGGTAATGTTTTTAATGTTTGTGAGCCACTTATACTATTATTAGATGCAAATTTCTTCAAATTTGAACTAAAATTCGGAATTAAAATTGTTGTTTTGTAGTTATTATTGTTGTGATTATAATTGTTATTATTATTATTATTATTATGATTTGATAATAAATTATTACTACTACTACCAGCACTGTTGGTACTACTACTACTACAACAACCATAATCATCATCATCTAAATTATTAAAATCACATGATTTATGTTTAATTTGTCGTTTTGGTGTATTTGGCATCGATATAAAATCACGATTCATCACATCCAAATGTTGATTCCCTTTATGTTGTTGTTGTTGATGTTGTTTTTTACTATTATAATTATTTGTAAATTGATTCGATTGATCTGATGAATCTAAACTGATCGCTTTCAATTTACGCGATAATGTTGGTGTTTTAGGTGAATGTATCTCCAATTTCGGTTGTTGTATTGTTGTTGTTGTTGTTGTTGTTTCATCTAAATTTAATTCAAGTGTTATTGCAAAATTACGTCCTTTTTTTGATGTTTCACCCATTTTGATTCGAAATTAACCTAGAAAATATTCGAAATTAGCGCTATTTTATCCATTGATTATAGTACCAACTTGACAATTGTTGATTGAAAAAAATCAACTAAATTCCACCTAGATTTTTTATTATTCCAAAATAAATAAACAATTTTATTTAATGAAAATTCAACCCAAATAGCGCCCCAATTCGGGACAATTCCCTTTATTGGGATAATGGAGAAATTATGGACAACTTACTTCAATTTGTTGAAATCATGAAATTGCGTCTATTTTGTTTAATTGTTGTTAAAACAAATTGAAACGTTTCTCGAACAAAACAAGCATTTTTCCCCAATTATTTTAACCAATCAATTGATTGGAATCATATTTCTCATCATCAATTCCACTTATTTATGTTTAACGACTTCTTGTTATTGTTTTTTTTATTAATTTGTATTTTCGATCAAATTACCACATTTTTCACAATAAATGATTTATTGATGATTTCTTTAATTTTCTATTAATTAATATTTGAATAATTGTCATTAATTCACTTCAATTTAATTATCAGAATTGTACATTTTTTCGCTTGAAAACATGGCAAGACCTGTCGGCCATTATTGCAACAAAATCGTAAACAGCTGTCTTTAGGTCAACCAGCTATACAGCCCGGCCTATAATTAAAACTATCAATAAATCCAAATTTTATATTCCAAATAGAATGATTTTATGACCAAGTTGTATAGCAATCGATTCGACTACTTTGTGAATGAATTAAAATTAACGCCATCTATTACAAACATTATTCATTTAAATTACAGCGACACCTTGTAGTGAAAGTATCAAATGAGATAATTCTGTGTCTTATCAGTCTACTGATAAGATGGTAAAAATTTGAAATTACTTATTTTAAAATTCTCAAATTATTTTCGAAAATTGTAATTAATTAATTAATATGATTTTAATTGTTTATTAATTTGTTAAACTGTCATCTGTCAAAGAACGTGTCATGTTTCTTTGACGTTTTCAATCCAAGTGTGCGTAGGTTGACTTTTTTTTGTTTTGAAAGTTTTCCAGTGATAAATTCTCTAGTTGATTTCGTCTAATTTGATTGAATTCAAAAAAAATGGAATATATAATGAAAATAACATGAATGTTTTAATTAGAAAATAGTTTTAGTAAAATGGATATTGGTGCCGATTTGGCTTTACAAGCAATTTTAGGTGAGTGTCTAATCAAATAAAAAAAATACAACCAAATCTCAAATTACAACCTAATTACAATAATAATTGATAATTAGTTTATTTTCGAATAATTAGTTTAATTTGATGTGATTTGATATAACAGAATAAATTTGGTTATTGTTGTTAAATTAACAATAAAAATAAATTGGATAAATGTTATAACAATCCAGTTTAAAAAGAGGGGGAGGACATTTTATTATTATCATTATCATTATTATTATCATCAACATTATTATTATTATTATTAGTGTTGTTATTGTTGTTATTTGATATAGTAGAAATTTTGATTAATAAAATCAAATGTGTTGTGAATTCATGAACGAAACAATTGAATGATGTTGAAGAAATCCAACAAGTGGCTATTACAGATTTCTGTAGTTTTTATCAAATTCTCTTATTTAAAACAAATTTAGATTGTTTACAACAAATTTGAGAATATTCAAGATCAAAAATTATATATAATCAATAATATAAATAATATAATAAGTAGGTTGTGATTCTAATATGACGTTGTATATTTGGTTGCCTACCCATCTATCAATTCTTCGAAATTTACAGTTGTTTTTTTCTTTTTGTTTTTGGAAAAACAAAAATTTTCATAATTCGATATTTTGGTTAATTTCGTTAATTTTCCACAACCCTCTGGATTATAATATTCGTTTCAATAACAATTTTTCGGTTCATTGAAGCATAAAATACACCTTGTATATGTTTTTGTTTTTATAAATTTAATGTTTTTAATAGTTTCATTTATCGAAAGGGCACACCCTTGATCGTATTTATAGGGCAGGTGAAACCGATTCCAACCCCTATCAGTGAATAAACCAAAAAAAATTACTGATAGGTTTTTTTTTTTTATGTAAAAACTTTCAGTTTTTTTTCTTATTCTAGTTTTTCTGGAGCTTTCACTGATTATTTTCGATTAATATTTCTTCATTAATCATCACGCAAATTATTTCTAGAATTTCACTTTATTTTTCTTCTTTTTACTTCTTTTATGTGTGATCATTGAAATAAGGGTTGGAATGATTCTTTATATAGGCGAAATAGAAGGGGGTGAAATCTTTATTATCGATCAAACTTATAGTTGTCAACGAGTAGATTTCCGTCCTCTGATCGTCGTCATTATTATCATCGTCAATGATATTATTCAGAATATTTAACACGCAATCTATACATTATTATTATTATCTGAATAAAAAAAAAAAAATGAATCGACATTTTCCAAGGAAAATTGCCGAAAATTCATGTTCTATAACAATCAAGTCGACTGAGAAATCGGGTAGCCATTATTATACTTAAATGAAAACAATTGCCAACATAGGTCTAACAAACTTGATTTTAATAATATGATGATTTATCTCAATATCTAAAAACTTATAATTTCAACAATAATAATACAAAACAAAAGAAAAAATTAATTAATCAGTAGAAAATATTTTTTGAGAGGGTTGAATAGCATACAGATATCTAATATTATAAAACTCCGCCCCTAATTTTATGTTATTGGTAAAATTTCTAGAGGGTAGTATGGTTGCTAAGCAACCGATCATAGGTAGGCGGTGCTTATGACTGTTATAGTAGTGGTGGTAGATGGCGATTTATTATTTTTATATCCCACAACTTAGGGTGGGATATAGTGGGGGTAGAAGGGTGGGTTGTATATCATCGTTTAACTTTTCGTTTGAATATTTTAATAATTCCCAGTTTTGAATTTTGTGTTATTGCAACAGATTGTGTTTGTTGCTTTTTATTTGGAAAATAAGAGGGTGGAAAAACAACAAAACAACAGAAAAATTGTAAATCAAGTGTTTGATGATTTTTTCTAACCAATCATTTGTTTTTCAATGACTAGAAATGACTCGATTGTTATTTGTTAGATATAATAATTGAATTGAGTGTTTGATTATTTTTGAATTTCAAGAGAAAAAACAGTGAAATTTTCAATTAATTATGGAATTTTGGGATATGGATGATCGTCGTGAGAATGGTAGACATCGTAGTATGCCAGGTATTTTTCAATTGTTTCAACAATTGTCTAAATTATTGTAATTTACTCAAAATTGATTTGATTTTTTGTTTTTGATTGAATTTACAAAAAAAAAAAGTGAAAATTGTGAAATTCTAATAAAGTCCAAAAAATTCAATATAGAAAAATAAAAACCTAATTATTTTTGTTTTTCAAATAAATAAATTATTAGAAAGTTCATTAAAATTAAAAATTGAAATTTATATCGTTTTTCATTAATTGTTGGAAATTCTTACAAATAATTTCACTACGTCATTATTTTGTTGATTTTTTTCAATTAGCACACAGCCTACTTTATCAAGTTTCAAGTTAGTTTATTATCAAATTTTATAATTTCTAGTAATAATAATAATAATAATAATGATAATCTATAACATGAGAATTGTTTAGTCAATAATTTGGTCAGAATTAAATCGCTACCAGGGTGCGGAGGGGGTTTGTTAAAAAAAAACAAAACCAATTGTTTATTGGATTAACCATGGTAACCAATCTATAGATATTCGTGAATTAACCACCCCCTACAACAGGTTGTTCTATTATTATCTTTATTATTGATAAAATTCAAATTTTTCTATCCACGATCAAGATATCCATGGTAAATAAATGAATTAAAAAACAGTTGATAGATATGAAGGATAGCAGACTTTATTATTACATAAATTATTGATGAAAAACAAAAAGCGAAAATTTTCATATGTTTAATAAACAAATAACTTGATTTTTTTAAATATAGATACGCTCTATTTTTTAATTGTTTAATAAATTCAACTTAATTATAGTTCAAAACAACACGAAAAAATCTAAAGAAAATCAAGGTAATTTATATCGCTTTTGTTTTTCTAATATCATATTTTCTTTTATTCAAATTTATAAAATAAAATAGATTTTTTTTCAAAAGGTCGAACAACAGATTTCGTTAGTGGTATTGATAATGAAGCATTAGATTTTTCACAATTAGAAGATTTTATAAATAGTGAAAATACACAAAGTAATAATAATTATTTTAATGAATCATTAAATTCAACAACAACATCATCATCATCGACAACATCAACATCATCATCAACAACAACATCACCACCAACAACAGGAAAATTATTAAATGTTATTATCGAAAATAACAAAAGAAATACAGGAGGGTGAATATTTTATTCTGTTTCATACTTACCATAATTGATAAATAATTTTTCATATTTTTCCAAGACATTCATTACCGGAAAGTCCACCTGATAGTAGTTCAGAACATCCGTACAGTCCACAAGATGGTTGTGATCCAACAATAACAACAACATCAACAACATCGACAACATTAAATCCGAATGATGCACAAATTTATACAACATTAGGACCAACAATCTTCAAATCATCAACATTACAACAAACTAATCTAATAAATCCAATATTGGGAGATAGTTTAATATTAGGATCTCATATTGTTGTTAATGATACAAATTCGGAGCCATTTACTGAACAACAACAACAACAAAATGAAAATTTGCTACAAGAACGCTTATTATTAACTGATAATAATCGTAATTTATATAAGAATGACGATCATCTAGTCCATCATCATCATCAGCACCATCATAATCATCAACAACATCATTTGAATTATCATCATGGATTAGATGTAGCTCCAAATGCATTACAAAGAAATAATGGTAATGATTTGGATAATTTGCCAGTAGTTTATACAAATTTACAAAATGTTTCAACGAAAAAACGTAAATTATCACAAGATACAAATAGTCCATTAGTTAAAAGTGAACCAGAACATTTAACAACATCACCACCAACTACAATAACAACAACAACAACAACATCAAGTCAATTAAGTCCAAATGGACAATTATCATCATCATCACAATTAGATGATGATTATACAACACAATCATCTGATGTATGTTTAACAGAAACACAATATCAATGTATACGTTTCAATTCATTTCAACAACAACAATGGCATTCTTTATGTGATCAAAATTTAACAGAATTACCAATACCACATTATCGTGTTGATGCTGATAAAGGTTTCAATTTTTCAAATGCTGATGATGCTTTTGTTTGTCAAAAAAAGAATCATTTTCAAATTACATGTCATGTACAATTATTAGGTGATGCACAATTTGTTAAAACACAAGATGGTTTACAGAAAATTTCTAGTTTTCATATACATTTTTATGGTGTTAAACATGATTGTCCAACACAAACTATACGTGTGGAACAAAGTCAAAGTGATCGAAGCAAAAAACCATTCCATCCAGTTTTGTAAGTATTTTTTCTGTCAATTTTCTCATTGATATGTTGTACACAATTTTCAAGAAATTCAAGGATAATTAACGAGTTTCTCACATTTTCCAACGAAATTCTACAATTGAATGAAATTTTAACCTATTTCATCAAATTATTTATTTTTTACCTTAGAACTGATACTGTTATAATTTTAATCCAATTATTTTATAAAATTTACAATTAATCGTCGATATTTTGATATTTTCGCTAGAAATTCAATAATTTTCAATCAAATCAACACATTTTCCAATTAAATTCTAATATTTCGGAAAAATCAAAATGGCGACCGAGATTTTTTCGAGCTTACTTGATTTGAATTTAGAAAGAAAAGAATATCGCGCAAGCGTCACGAATAATTTCGATTAAAAAATAATAGATGGCGTGTGGGATAATATAAAGCTTGATTCACACTGTATTTTCAAATTTTTTTGAATATTTCATTTAATTTATATTATTTTCTATTATTAGGGTTGAATTGGTGAATTCGCAAGTCACAAAAGTAACAGTTGGACGATTACATTTTAGTGAAACCACATCGAATAATATGAGGAAAAAAGGCAAACCGAATCCTGAACAGAGATATTTTCAAGTAATTTCAATCTGTTTTTTTAAATCGAATTTTCTCTAATAATTTTCATTGATAGTTAGTGGTAGGTCTCCATGCTCATACGATTAATGGAAATTTCCCTGTTATCAGTCATGCGAGTCAAAAAATCATCGTTAGGGTACGTTTTTATTTCTTTTGGAATTAGTTTTAGTTGTAATTTCGTGAAATTTAGGCTTCAAATCCGGGCCAATTCGAAAGTGATGTTGAATTATGTTGGCAAAAAGGTCAATTACAAGACAGTATCTATCATAATGGTAAAATCGGTATAAATACAGATCGTCCAGATGAATCATTAGTTGTACATGGAAATATAAAAATAACAGGCCATATTATACAACCGAGTGATATACGAGCAAAAAAGAATATTGTTGAATGTGATCCACGTCAGCAATTACGTAATGTACAAAAATTACGAGTCGTCAAGTAAGTATATTTGAAAATTGGAATAAATATCGTTAAATCCATGCTTTAATCAAGAACTTCATTTGTTTCATGTTTTGATATAATTGAGGTTATACTAAAATAGAATGATATTAGAAAACAAATGGAATTCAACAATTAATCACAAATATATTTGTTTTGTTTTTTTTCAATTTTCAGATATGATTATGAGCCGATGATTGCGTCACAATTAAATCAAAATACTCAATATTCGGATACTGGTGTTATTGCACAGGAAGTAGCAAAAATATTACCGGAAGCTGTACAACCGGCTGGTGATTTATTATTAGATAATGGTGAATCAATTGATAATTTCTTAGTTGTTAATAAAGAACGTATATTTATGGAGAATATTGGTGCTGTTAAAGAATTATGTCGTGTTACTGATAATTTAGAGACACGTATCGATCAATTGGAACGTATCAATAGACGTTTAAATAAATTGAAACGTGGCGATAGTCTCAAATCAAATAGTACAGGTAGAGAAGCATTTGTTTTTGTTTATATGTGAAAAGAAACAACTAAAATAGATGAAAATTTCAGTTAATAGTTCGAAAAATTCGTACTCAACTAAATGTTCAAAACATCACAAATGCTACAATAATAATAATAATAATAATATTAGTAAAGAAGATGATGAATTATGTTCGAATAAATTTATACAAATTATTATAGTAATTTTGGTGTTAATAATGGCGTTTTGGTTAGTATAGTTTTTTAAATATAGGCTGTCCTCTATTTCTCATACAGAGGACATTCTGTACTTGTATAATTATGGATGAATTATTTTTTTTTTTTTTTTGTAGTTTGGCAGCAATTACAACCTTATATTTATTAGAAACAGCAAGACATAATCAGTTTATACAAAATAATATACAAGCAACTCAACAACATCATCAAAATCAGCAACAACAACAACAACAGCATCGAACAACAACAACAACATCAATTATAACAAAACGTCCAATTAAAAATACAAAATTACAACAACAATGGCAACAAACTATAACACAACAACAATTACAGCAACAACAACAACAACAACGGATAAATCCATATCGTGATGACGGTATTGATTATTATTATCATTATTATTAATTTTGATGACCCGTTATTTTTAGATATAACCCAAATAACAGTCGATTCGAATTTAATAAAACGGCCATCTTTTATAATTGGACGTCCATTAGATTGTTTGACAGTTGATCAAGATTTGGAAAATACGAATTTATGTCAAATATATTGTTGTGCAGCTTTAACAACAACAACAACAACAACAACAATTATACCACCACCACCGCCTGAATTTGTTGATAAGAATCCATCAACATCATTAACATCATCATCGAAATCAACAACAACAACAACAACAATATCAACAATCATCAATAATAATGATGATGATAATAATAAGACGCGATTATTGAACAATTCTGATGATAATGTTAATAAAATATCACAATCATTCCATTCGAATGATATTGATAAACAACAGATAAGACAAAAGAGGGATGCTTTCGATTTGAATGATGAAACAAATTCATTCGATTCTATCGGTAGTTATCTTTTGTTATTATTTTTTAACACGCAACTCTCGTTTTTAGTGTGTGATTTTTAGAAAAAAATTATAATCATGTTTGTGTTGTAGATGATCAATTGTTTGTGATAATTCTGCAAGGTCGCCATTTTAATACAACTTTAACACGTAAATATTTGTTAACTGACTTAAATCCATATAATTTCACTTATTCTATACCAATATCGAAATATATGCCGGATGAATTCATCAATTTGATATTTAGGTGAGTTACTATTTGAATATAGTAAAGACATACGTCATAGTGTTATGATCCATTTTTGTTTTATTTTTAGATCGACTCAAGCTAATATTAGAGAAATTGAGCATTGTTATAATGGTTATAAACAGCATGAATGCTTATTTTTGAATCCAATACATTTTTATAATAATAATAATAATGATAATAATAATAAACAACAACAACAGCAACAACAAATTCGGCATAAAGTCAATGAAAATAATCCAAGTCAATTATTGAAAAGTCAAAGTGTTATATTTGAAGTTGATATGGCCGATTTTCAAACAAAAATCATGACTTATCGTGCTTCATTGCGACAAAATCAAGTAAGTCGTGATTTTATCTTATCCAAATTATGGTTTTCCTTATTAAAATTGTTTATTTTTTAGAATATTTGTAAATTAACATCAAATCGACTTGGTGTCGATTTCATTGAATATAATTTCCATTTTTATCGACGTTGTGATGAATAAATTGATAACACAACAAAATTCTATTAGAAAAATACAAATTGAGCGCCATTTAAATTTAGAGTACCTGTATTTACTAACAGATGGCGCTTTATTATAAAGCACTATTACTTCGATTATAATAACAATAATAATGAAAGGAACAATTGAAAAGTACTTAAAATTAATCCGTCCAAATAGTTTTTTTTGTTTTTTAAGAGAACAAATCGAAAGAATTTGAAAATAATCAATAGTTTAGTTGAGATTTGTAGATTGATATTGTAAAAATACTTGCCTTCTTTTTCTTTCTTGAATAGTTGTCAAATTCGTTTATCTCTTTCTGATAATTATAGTTTAAATCGATCAATACTCTATATTTTACTTTTTGTTTTTTGAATTTTATTAGAACAAAATGGAACAAATGAACAAATTTTAGATTACTAGATTTTAGTGTAATTGTAGTGGAAATTTAGTCATTTTCTTTGTGTAAAATAAAAATTGTTTTCGATTTGTTTTGTTTTTTTTCTTCTCCAAAATACAATTTATCGTCAATAAAACTGATTGAAAAAAGACTAATCCATTGAAATATATATATATTTTTTGACAATTGAATTACAATAATGGAAACAAAAGACAAATGCAATCATTATAGTGTATCAAAAAACACACAATAGGCACTACATTTTTAATATTATTAATGCATAACCTTATTTATAACATATAATTTTTTATATTGAAATTGATTCAATTATTTAATTAAGTATATACCGCAATTATGCTTTCTATAATATGCAAAAAATTTGTGATGAAACTGTCAAAAATTAAGACAAAAAAAATTTGAAGAAAAAGAAGAAAAAAAAACAAGTAATTCACAATTATATTACTTATTATCCGTTATATGTTGTACCAATTTATCATAATTGGCGCCACTAAATTGTGTTATTACTTGTTTATTTTTAATAAAAATAAATGTCGGCATCGATGATATATTATATTCCATTGCAATATCTTCACATTCATCCACATCAACCTACAACAAATATTGATTATAAACAAAAGAACAATATCGATTAGATTTTGTTATTTTATAATAAGACTACTATCAATTTTAATGATTGTTATACCTTTAAAACGATAATATCGGTATTTTGATTGGCCAATTCTTCCAATTTTGGTGAAATCATCTTGCAAGGTCCACACCATGTTGCGAAAAAATCAATAACGACCAATCGATTTCCGGCATCAGTTAATTTACTGTCCAAATCAGCCTATCAATGAAAACAAAATACAAACAATTAACTGTTGTTTTTTTTTTTTAATAGTAATAATAGTAATGTTAATAATAAAAAAACCATAGCAGCCTTGATAATTGTTACTCAATAAAATTATAGTTTTGTAATAATAACAATAAATAATAAAAAATTGAGACGAAATTTTGATTATGATAATGATCCTAATAAAAATCATCAAGGTCATCGAGTTCTATCACCACCCATCTCTATCTATCTTATACCATTTCATATATTTTCATTTCTGTCATTATCTTTTTTTTTTTTTTTAATTGATTGCCACCGCCTATTTTTCGCATTACATCATAAATTCCATCTAATAATCCTTCAATTATAAAATTCTTATTATCGTTATTATTATTATTATTTTAAAAGTAATTGATCGAATCTGATGAATTATTGGAGAGTTGGCAAAATATCGATTTTTTCTTCATAATTATCGAAAAAAAAAAGCAAAAAACTATAGATGGCGCTTTTTTATCAATCCTAACCTTTTATAAAAATACATGATGCTCATTTGTTTTTTTTAATTTTTTTAATCATTCTAAATTCTCAAATTAGATCATTGGATTAGCACAAAATCCATTAATTACGTGATAAACAGAATAATTATCTTGAAAATTGCTAAATTATCGATTGAAAATTGCCAAATATTGTAATACTAACCTTGTCTTTAATATGAGTCACCATTTTCTTTTTTTTCAATTCAGTTGTCAAAAGTGTCTTGAATTTCCACCGATTTGTAGGTAGAGAATCTGGGAAAATTTAGAAATTTTCCAATTAAAGAATTGATGGGAAATAAAAATGGAAAAACTACCTGCTCTTTATCCGTTAACTGTCAGATACGATATGAACGTTTTTCCACCACGTTCACACTGACCTCGATTCTTATCCTTTATTAAGTCAACGTGTTAAACAAGGATATCGATTAGTGACGCATGCGTTTTATAATATAATATGACAATAATCTACGATTCATCCAAATATCGCCATCTTTATCTAATATATGTGATAATCTTGGTGGATTTAGATTGGATCTCGGTATAAATTATCAAGATGATTAATCAAATAGATTTTTGAGTATTTTCAATGATTTAAGTTAAAAAAAATTATTAGATTTGATTGAATCATTGGTTATTTATGAAATTGTGATCCATTCCGATGATTGGTCTTGTTGTTTGTTCTAAATTATTCATTGGTTAGTTTTATTGATGATGTCACGAGATTGGTCCGTGATTTTGCCGTATAAGGAGGGAGATTTAAATTCTTAAATTAATTGTATTCATCATCATGAGTTTGCGTTATTTTATTATTACTATTATAATTCTCATGTAATAGTAGAGTAGAATTTATTCAAATTTTCTATTAACAATTGAATCCCCACTAACTCTAATTAAGATAGTTCGATCGATTATTTAAGATTTCCAAAAATAGTAAGTACGAGTTTCTTGGAAATTGTGTTGAAGTCAAGTAGGTGGTAGTTTTTTTTTTTGTTTTTTGGGGAAATTCTAGGATCAATAATTTTATTGAATATTCTGTGTGTAGGTGTTCGATTGGTGGCGCATTGAATTTTCCATCCCTCTCTGACTGTTATCAGAGGGTGTATTTCCACCCTTTAGACAAAGATACAGATAGTATTCACAAAGAAAATGGCGACTGGTGATAGTTTAGATAATTTAGAATATTATATTAAATTTCCAAATCCAAATTTCAATTATCAACAAAACAGTAATGAATCCGATTATGTTTTTGTTGTAAATGAAGAAAAAATTCCGATTATTTTATTATTTGGCTGGGCTGGTTGTCAAGATAAATATTTAGCGAAATATTCACAAATCTATGAAGATAAAGGGTGAGTTTTGCCGGCCGGCTTTTCATAATCAAATTTTCCCTTCAAAAAAAAAAAAAAAATCGAAGAAAATTTGACAAATAATCGAACATTTGAATCAAATCTGGTTGCTTAGTAACGAGCTTTGACAATTATTAAAAAACAAAACCAAAAAAAAAACTCTAACCTCGGAAGTGATTCGTTTTTGATAACGATTTGATAAGGAGTTCAATAAATTTTCGAGATAATTTTCACCAAACTAGATAATCGATAAATGAAAATCACGAATTAAGCTATGCTCCCATCAATAAATATAACTAAAGTAGCCCACACACTATAATATAGTTTAATATTTCAATAATAAAACACTAGATGGCGAGAAAGATAAAAAAAAAGATAAAATCGCCTCATTTCCATTAAACCAAAAAGTACATAACCTCATTTTTGTTTTTATTCTTATAGATTGATAACGTTACGATATATAGCACCAGTTAAATCGTTATTTTGGAAACATTATCAAATTGTGACAATTGGTGAGAAATTAGTGAAATTATTATTTGATTTAAATTTTGAGACACATCCAATTATAATACATTGTTTTTCGAATGGTGGTGCATATTTATATCAAAATTTCATAAATGCATTACAACAAAGTTCAAAAACTCTAATGGTAAACAATTCGAATATTTAGACAATGTTCAAGTTTGAATCAACATAACCTAACAATTATTTTTCAAAAAATGGATGGCTCTGTTACCTAGGCAACCATCTCTTAGCCCTGCCTATGTTGATTCATAATTGAATCTACTCTAATTAATCATCAATAATAATAATTATTATTATTATTATGATTGTAGATAAAAGGTATAGTTTTTGATTCGGCCCCAGGTAAACGACGTATAATTAGTTTATATCGTGCAATATCGGCAATATTAGGTGGTAATAAATTCTATAATATCCCATTAACATTCTTAACAACAATGATATTATCAATAATATGGTATTATGAAATTATAATTAATTTAATTTATAAAAAAATTATACCACCTCCAAATCCGTATAGTATGTTGATTGATGAGAAAAATTCATGGCCACAACATTTTATTTATTCCAAATCTGATACTTTAATTGATTATCAGGTAAGATAATTCGATATCAACATTTGGAACATACTTTATATTAATTGTTATTCAAACAGAACAAACGCCATCTTGTAGTTGTTATTGGAATTAAATGCTTGGTTCAGCTACACAATACTAGATGGCGCATAATCTGTTTTTATATTATAAACTGATATAGGAATCGTTCCAAAATTAAAGTGAATTTGTAATTTTAATGTTTTCAATTTGTAGGATGTTGAAAGTTTTCTTAATTATCGTAAATCAATGGGTGTTGATGTAACAACATTACGTTATGATAATAGTCCTCATGTAAAACATTACATTAATAATCGAGATAGTTACATTAATAGTATTTATAATTTCATAAACAAATGTTTAAATGGTGCTAATTGATTTGATAATTATCAATTGCTCATTATTGTTATTATAATTTTATTGTAAAATTGTTAGATAGATTAGCTGAATTTATTTCGATAAATGAAAAAAACAAAAGCAAATAAATGATAAGATTGCTATTTTTCGAATGGTTTAGGAAAATATTGCACATTTTTTTAGAAATTGATGAAAAAACGAAAAAAATTGGATCGAACATTATGGTGCTAAGATGATAAGAAATGTAATTTATTTAAAAAATTAAAATCAAATTATCTAAAACTAACGTTTTGTTTTTCATTTAAATCATCCATTATAGAAATTTATTTATCAACGATTCAATCACAGACTCACGTTTTTAATATTTTGGCCATCTAATCATCGACTCAATTTTATTTTTGTCTTTTTCTTAGCTGTCTTTAATCGTTGAAATGTTCCAAATTCAAATTACAGTAGGCATTGAATTTTACGGGACGATTTAATCATAGACTTACGTCTGTTTCTTGATAGTTCATCTGGAATATTGAATTATAGATATGAGATTAAAACTGATAATTGGACGATTTAATCACCGACTTATGTTCTCTATTTACAGACAATTCATTTAAAATATAAATGAAAAATAGAAAAATTATACCCGGATTTTAGAAATTCATCTATTGGTTTTCATCCAACTATTTTAATGAATAATTTTCCTATTTTTCTTGATTTCTTTAAAATTTCTCATTCCATAAGAAAAATCTACAAGAACATTACCAAAATTGTTTTGAAAAGAACGTAATTTTTGAAAAAATTCAACTGTTCCCAAAAAATGTACGGATTTTATACAAAATAATAAAAAATTATAGAAAAATATTACAATTAAATACTTGTTGATATTTTCTTGTTAATTAAATCAAAAATCACAAAAAAAAATTAACCTAAAAGACTCAATTGTTTTTCTGTTTCGTTGTTGTTGTTGTTATTTTAAATTATAAATAATTAAAAAAACAATTGAGTATTAATAATAATAGTACTTATAATAAATGGCTTAAATCTAATCAGTATAACAATCTTTCATTATAAAAATGCCAAAAATTCCTTAATTTAATACATTAAAAAAAAAACTAATGGAAAAAATTGATCAAAATTATATCAACATTGGTTTAATTGATGTATCGATATTTAGTAAATATGGATGTGATGCGATACGTTTAGCTGATATTCTCTTTGATGGATCATAAATTAGCATTTGTTTCAATAAATCGACACCATCATCGCATAGATTCTTCAAATGATTTTGTAAATTATAATGTAACCAATTTGGAAACGTTGCTTTATAATCAGGTAATGAAGATACACCTGGCCAAATCTCCTCATTAGGCGTACGCAATACACTAAAAATCAGAACAAATGAGATGAATTATCTTAGAATTTAATTGAGAAAAACCTGAATATTTTGAACAATTGGTCGATTTCTGAATCGCCTTGGAATAATGGTTTTCCTGAAGCCATTTCAGCAAATATACAACCCAACGACCAAATATCAATCGGACACGAATATCTACAATCAACAATAATTATTTCGAATTGATAACAAAAAAAAATCTATCGAATTCGGACCTGGTTGAGCCCAATAAGACTTCCGGTGCTCGATACCACAAAGTTACAACTTCATGTGTATAGACACGAACCGGAACACCGAAAGTACGTCCTAAACCGAAATCGGCCACTTTGATTGATCCATCTTTCGTTATCAATAAATTCTGGGGCTTCAAATCACGATGCAGTATACGTCGTTGATGACAAAACAATATAGCATCGTTGATTTGATGCAAATAACTTTTAACTAAACGTTTATCCATGTAACAATTCGGTGGGAATTTATCTAAGAACTTTTTCAAATCCATCTGTAAGAATTCAAATATCAAATAGAGACGTGCCTCTTCCATTATCACATCCTCCAATTTGACTATATTCGGATGGGTTAATTCGCGTAGAATCGATATTTCGCGTATTGCAGTCGATGGTACACCTTCATCTTCAGATTCTAGTCTAGAAATTTTAAGGAAATTACAACATTATTATTGATTTATCGATTATTATTGATAGCAATACCGGATTTTTTTCAAGGCAACTAATTGCCCGCTCTTTTTATTTTTGGCTTTATAAACAACACCATAAGTGCCTTCGCCGACTTTTTCCATTTTAACGAAGTCTTCCATCGTTAAAGATTTCTTCGACATTTTTCCAAAATATTGTTCACACTCACACACAAACAAAAAAAACCGACCAAACGATAAACTTAACCACAAACTTTCAAATAATCACCAAAACTATTAAATAAATACCAACAATTATTGTTAATTAGTTGAATTCAATTTACTTACTTAATTCGGATAATTTTTGTTAATTAACTAAAGAAAATCTAATGAAAATAACGGCTGTTTCAAATCAACATGAGATCAAAATGGTTGGTAAATTCAAAAAATACAAACCACCAATCAGAGTCAACTTGGAAATTTCCTATCACAATCCCAGAAACACCAACATATACCATTCTCTTCTAACTTAATCAAAGTCAAATAAGATTTCCTCGTCTAACACAATAACTTTCGCGCAATTACAGATTTATCATTATAGCCAATATAGTTTAATCAAAATTACTAACTAATACCAACCGTTCTAATTCTATAGACGATAGGCAACCAATAATATTTAAAATAGTAGCGCCACTATTTGAAATTTTAT
>JAZBGZ010000271.1:17823-29676 GCA_037414795.1 Stenodera caucasica | reverse complement strand
TTTTTTAATTTAAATGTTAATTACTTTTCTAAAAAAAAAAAAAAGTACAAATTCCTTAATTCGTTATTTGCCATCTAGATTTTATTCACGGAACTAATTGATATCACAGTTACTAGATTTGTTCCATTCCAAAATACTAGATGGCGTTATTAGTTAACTTACATTACAGTAATGATAATAAACAATAGTACTAATGATAATAATAATAATAATGATAAATATAATAACCTGGATGAATTTTTGTTTTATTTCTGTTTTTGTTTTAATTATATTGATTTTAGTTGTGTTGCTTGTTGTTGAATTTTTGTTAATTATCAAAATCGAACAATTTAAAATCAGGGTAAGTATTTTATTACTTACAGATCCAGACACATAATGGTAGTGTTCGTACTCAAGAAACAACATTGGAACAAATATCAGAAGCTCGAGCTGTTGAAAATCAATATAGTTTTGTTTGAATTAAAAATTAATAAAATCAATTATAACCATTCCATTAATGTAATTCTCGCATTATATATTTTAATTGACAATATTCTTCTGTAATAGCTTCATTGTAATAAAATCAAACAATAAAGAGATAAACTGTTTGTTTTTTTTTGGATCAATTATCTTCAATATTATTGATTTGTTCGTCTAGAAATTCCACTAATTGTGATTCAGTTATTGTTTCAATTTTAACTGGTAGAATTTGGCAGATTTCGTTCAATTTCGAAGCTAAAATGTGTTCACAGAAATATAATTTTCCATCATTTAAAATGCCTTGTTGGAAATTTAGACACTGACAAAAAATTATATCTGGATAAATTGTGTACGATTCATTTCTTGTAACGAAAATTTTATAAATTTCACGTAAATTATTTTGACATCGATATTTGATGATTTTAGATGATTGATTCTCTAAAATTTCCAATGATTGTATCAAAATATCACCAAAAAATGTGTACAATTTCGTCCAGATTTCCGGTGTAACTAAAAACAATTATTATTATTATTATTATTGGAAATACTGTTTTTTATATCTACGTTTTTTATTATTTTTGAAATAATCTTCAGCTTCTTGTAAAATTTCGAGAATTAATACAGAAACGTATCCACGTTGATCCATTTTTACTGTAATTTCGCTAATTTAAGTGAAAATTCCATGAAAAATTGGACCAAATTTCAATTGTTTGGAAAATTGTAAGGTTATCTTATTGTATTGTTTTACTACCAACTGTTTAGTTCTAAACATAAACAACTCCAATTAAATATACAGCGGATCATAGATGTTTAATTCGAAATTTATCTAAATTTGAATCATTTTCTAGAATATGTCTCGAGAATATTCAGCTAATTTTATTTTTAGAAAGCTAAAATAAATAAAAACCCACAATCTTTGTTATTACAGGTAGACATACTTGTCGCCAGTTTTATTACTTTACCTACCTGCAAGGGATTAATCCTTTGTTAATCTTCAGAATTTCCGTCGTTTCGTGCAAACATGCAAATTATCATCACGTGTTTCTTCGATTTTCAACAGAAATTTCCTTGGAAATTCTCAGTTATAATCTGAACATCTTCGAGTAATCAGCCCTTAAACTGAGAAAAATCTCACATTTTTTTTTGAATAAATATCTAATAATAATGGGTGAGCACTAATCATTGACTTATTATTATTACTAAAGTTATAATAATATCTATTATTGTTATAAATTTTAGGTTATCCCAGTTGTGGCATTTGTTTGAAGCGTTGCTATGGTGATACGATTAAATTCAATCAAAATTACCATCATATCGCTTGTTTTAAATGTCAAAAATGTTCAAAATTATTGTTGGATTGTCAATTCTTTTGTTTTAACAATCAATTTCTATGCATTGATGATTATTTGGAGTTATATGGGGAACGTTGTAACGTATGTCGACACTATATTCAAGGAGAGGTATTTTGTTTTCACTTTCATTTATTTTAAAATTATTTAATGATTGTTTTTTTTTAAGTATGTTAAAGCCTCAAATCAAATTTATCATAAAGAATGTTTCAAATGTAATCATTGTAAATCACAACCGAATGAAGATACAGTAATTCAAAATGGCGATGAAATTATTTGTCAACAATGTCAATTTTCAATTCAAAGTGGCGGTAATTGTTTAGTCTATTCTATTAATTATCGAATATTAATTGTCTACTTTTTTAATTTCAGTTTGTTGTAATTGTCGTGGAAATATTGATGATTATCCAATTATTACAATTTATAATAATCAGTGGCATTCAAAATGTTTCAAATGTACTATATGTAAACAACAATTATCACTTGATAATTATACGTTTTTCAATCAAAAAATCTATTGTAATAATGATTTTTATAAATTCATCGCTTATAAATGTCAACAATGCAAAAAACCAATAATATCGAATTTCTTTGAAATTGACAATATAGTTGGCAATACTGATAAAATCAATGAAACATTAAGATTTCATCAAAATTGTGCGAAATGTTTCAAATGTTTACAACCAATTTTAAATAAACAACAAATTTATTATAAACAATCAATAATATGGCATATTGATTGTGATAATAATCAATGTAATGGATCCGATACTAAAAGTTTGAGAAGCTCTGAGATGAGTGAATTGAAAGTAAGTCGACACTTCTCTTTGATAATTAATAATTTAATTAAATGCGTCGAATTATTTTGTAGTTTTCAACAAGTACAATCAGCTCACGCATATCCACTAATACCAACTTGAGTACAAAATCAACTGGAAAATTACTACAAATTGAACCAAAAACTGATAGTAATCGAAAAAAACATAATAGTTATTTAAATCATCAACAATATTTGAAACGGCCATTAGAACCGAAATTACCAAATCTCACACATTTCCATTTACGTATGTATTGCATTATAGTCATTAATTCAAGCACACACTGTATATGCATCAATTCTATTTGTAGCTCCATCAAAACAACCATCACTAAATTATGAGGAAATTAATGATAATCCTAACAAAATCGTCAATTTTAAGACTCATAATGATGATGATTATTTAAGTAGTCTACAAAAACTCGCAACAATTGCTAATAAATGGAGTAATCAAAATGATGATCAGTTTTATAAACAGGTAACTGTAGTGAATTCAAATGATGATAATAGAGGACGTTGCAAAGAGAATTTGGTTGAAAACTCTTCGATTAATTACGATAAAAATATGATCAATAAAAATAAGAAAAAATGGTGGGGTGTTTTCCGAAAATTGTTGAAATCCAAGAAATGATTTGAAAATTATCGATTTTGAATGTTTAACCATTTCTTTTTTACACAACTGGATTTCTAGTTATTTTTGTTGAGGACAAGAATAAGGTTGGTGATTCAAGTGACGTCATGGAAACTTTCTAAACGGTTTATTTTTTTTCATATATCGCTTTGAAATCAAAGAAAAATTCGATTATTTTCATTTAATATCTCATCTATCATTCATCATTTTTTTTACTCAATACTCAATTAAATGTACAATCTTCAATTATTTTGATTAGAAATAGAATTAGGTTGGTAACACGTATGACGTCATAAGAGCGTCATCACGCCATGTTTTTCTTGTATCAAGTGTTTTTTTTTTTTACTTAATGTGAAAATAAAAAGAAAGTCAATTATATAATTTTTATTGAAAAATATATAATCGTTTGATTTATAATTAAATTCAATCCTTTACTCCAGAATCATCCTGTATGTAAGTTGCGGTATAGAAATTGAAAATGCTAGCAGCAATGGACAAAATGGCCGCCGCCTACGCCTTAACTTTTTAAAAGGAAAAAAACATCGGAAAACAAATTACGCGAGATCAATGGATCCTCCTTTAATCCAAGAATAATTATCCTGAAAATTCCTGTTATCTTAATGACCGACCAGAGAAAATTGGCTAGTATTAATCGAGTTAAATTGAGAAAACTCTTGGTAAATATAACGAAATTTTAGAGTTGTGATTATAGAGAATTTCGATCGAATCTTAAAAGTGATGGGATTCATTTTAATACACCATCATTTGGTTAATTTGATAATGGAAGTGTACAGAAGTCAATGACCCTGTCGTTCCGATTCGAGTCTTTCAACATAATTTTATCGAAATAATAGCAAAACAAACGTTTTAATTCCACATACATTTATTAATTTGTGACTAATTACAGTAACCCTTTATTTTCCAGCTTCATCCAAAAAGATTCCTTAACCTAAGAGATTTATTGATTTTATAATTATGAAGAAAAAAATTATCGAAGGGAATAAAACCAAAACGTATTATTTCTATCGATTGCCCGATATATAATTAATTGCTGTTAATAATTGATTGCATATTGATAGAAATACTGTATAATCACAAAGATTCCCACTCAAACAGAATAATTTCACCAATTTCACTCGATTTGAGAAAATCTCACGCATCCTATCTACAAGAAACTTCTATGTTGTATATAAAATACAAACATTTCACATTATTATCGGATTAGCGATACACAACTACTACGTCAACGTTTAACAGTTGGTAAGCTGACCTTCGTGTGATTCTATCGAATCATTTCCCACCCTTTTTGGCTTAGAAATCGGTACAAACCGACCGTAATCGTGTCTGTGTTATATACATTCATATTTATTTTCTCTCTTGTTTTGTGTAGCTTGGCAAAACTGGATATTATACATCGAAATGTCTCCTCATTTCCGTTAGAATATTTAGACATTTGGTTGAGAAGAATGAAGTTTTCGCCTCATGGTTGGTGTATTTGTGCATCGTTATAAAGGAAACTTTTATAAAATTCGATTTTATCGTCGAGAAACATTGAGAACGGATATAAGAAGAGAAGTATTTTGTATGTTTGTGACCTGGGTGTAGGTTGGATATATAGAATACTTTTCTATAACAAAAGAAACTATAGACTAAACCGTAGATATCGTGGAATTAAGTGATTTATTTATTTTTCTTGAAGTTGAAAATAAATAAAATATTCGTAATATAGACATATATCAATATAATTGAGCGCAGGATTATATAAAAGAGACTTTTTGAGAAGGCTTGACTGTTGTGAAATAGACAGAAATATTGGATTGTATTGTGTAGAAAGGCCGGCCATGGCGGTGGGTTCTAACAGCACGTAGTAAATATTTCACTTAATTTCTACATTAAAAAAGAAATATTGTGATTTTTGTTAAGACTACTTAAATTATATAGAATTATTGTTAATTTTAGAATAATATTTAAGTTAGTATTTTATTATTGTTGAAAGTCTTTTGTATTTTTTAATTAAGACAATAGGAATAATAATAATAATTGAATAAAAATGGCGGACGATGAATATAGCAAGAAATTACATAGTCTACAACAGTATATACCATTCCTCAATAATATGATTCAACAGTTGAAAGATCCAAAAAAGAAGAATCGTGAACAACAATTACAAAAAATGGAGTCCCTACATGCCATGATTACTGACAAGAAGAAAAAGTGAGTTTATATTTTTAATCAATATTCTATTTCGAATTGTTTTCATATCCAAATATTCATAAAAATGATTATTTTGAGATGTAGAAATATTCTTTATAGAGTAATGGAAATTTCCATTCAATTCCCAATCATATAAAATCTCACTCCTCAATAGAGAGGGGGAATTATTAATTTACGTAGCAATGACGTTTAAATATTATTTATGTGATTTATAATTTTATAGATTATTTTATCAAATTTGCATATTTTGCAAATTCAACAATAATATTGCAGTTTCAATTTTAATTTTTAACATTTTGCTTTAATAATATTATTTATTTAGTTCATTACTTAATATTAACATTTGATACTCAAGTAGGCTCAATCAAATATGTATGAAAGTCTAAAATTTCTATTTTTAGCAATAGATCGAATTTAATTTGCCAAACTTACTTTTGAAACAGCAGACGAGTTTAATTATCGTTATCATCCTATTGCGTGTTCCCTGTATAACAACTGGACGAACCAAATTTTTTGATTTTTATATTTAATAGAAAGACTTGAGCTATATTTAAACATCAAAATGAATACTTTCTCTAAACCGGAAATACTAGAAATTAATACCAATGTTTGAATTTGTCATTTTTTTTTCAATACCTAATCAGATAATGAAATTAAATATGTTTCTTTAATTTATAGTCAATTTCTGTACAATTTACATGGAAAAATGAATGAATTTGATTCTGGATTAGAGAAGAATCGGCGTAGGCCTTGTTAGGATCCTCAAATCACACATTTTTTTTGTTTATAAATATTTAATGATTCAAACAAGGTCTATATCGACTCAGTATATATTTTAATGATTTTTTTGCATAAATGTCCTACAGGATATATCCGGTAGGATATAGGATGAAATTTTGATCTATCCTATCTGGGGGACAAAATCGAGTACTCACTGTCCAAAATTTGTGCATCTTCCATAAATAGAAAACCAATGAAACTTATTATTTTTATGTCACAACTTTAATCTTCTCCCTCATACCGAGTGTCTCTATTAAAAGACCTCCTTGTATTTATTGGAATATTTGCCTAAAGGTTGACGAACTTACAGACGCAAAGTTTTCAATAAATAAACGAGTCCTTTTAGTTGAGACATCCTGTATCTCAGTATTTCACTATTTTTCTCTGACATAAATTTAGAATTAGTTGTTATAAATTTCGTTTCTTTTATTCAATTTTACAGATTGAAATTGGAAACTTTAATAAAATGTGAAGATGTGATACTTAAACTTTATACAAAAGTGGTAAGTTATAATAATCATTGAATTTATCATTTTTTATTAAGTTTTAATAATTTGATTACTGTAATTTAGAAAACATCCTCTCAAAATTCACAAAAAATGTTATCTCCAACTCCTAAGTTAGTTGTACAGACGCCATTATCACCTATAACACCATCTAGTCCAAGTCCACCACCTGATATACCAGCAACGAAGCCAGTTGTTATACCAACAGAAAAAATTCCAGATAGGTATGTAACAAGATTACTAAAAAAAATAAGCAAAAAAACTCACTTCAATTATTATTTTTGTTACTCCTCTATAAACTTCAATAGGATTGAAGAGAAAACTTATAGAAAACCAAAGATTGATATTTATAGTAGTGCTGCTGATAGTTTATTGAAACAATCAAATCAACAACAACAACAACAACAACGAACAAAAACTATAATTGATATTAGACCGGATATGTCAAAACCACCAATTAGTTTAGAAGATTTAGAAGCATTACAGAATGATGTTGGTATTGATAATAATGATAATATAGATACTGAAAAGATGTCATTGAATGAATTGAGAGATTTACGTGAGAAATTACAAAAAGAATTATCAACATCATCTAGTAATAAAGCAAAAATTATAACTAATGAAAAGAAAGAACAAACAATTAAAAAATCTACAACAACTAAATCTGAAGAAAAACAACCAATTAAAGTTACTAAAGTTATAAAAGAATCAAATAATATATTTGGTAGTACTTTATCGAGTATTGATAATAAAATATTAGAAACTGTCAAACCGAAGGATAAAGATGTGAAAAAAGATGAACATCGTAAAAGTTCGACTATTAATGATAAAGATAAAAAACATGAGCATCATCGTAGTAGTACTAGTAGTAAAGATGATAAAAAAGAATCTAGTAGTCATAAACATAGAGATAAAGATAAAGCTGATACTAAAAGAAGTGAGAAAGATAGTAGCATTAGTAATAGTAAATCTGACAAAAAATCGAAAGAGAATGATAGACGTAAAGATCATCATGATCGAAATAGAGAGAAGGATCGTGATAAAGATCGAAGTAAAGATAAAGATCGACATAAAGACAAACCTAAAGATGATAAAAATTTAGAAAAAACAAATAATAACAAAAGTATTAGTAGTAGTAGTAGTAGTAGTAGTAGTAGTAGTAGTAGCAAAACAAAAACTGATGACTCAGCTAAAAATGAAACAAAAGCTTCAACACCATCATCAAAAGATGGACAACAAACTTTCAAACGATTAGCTGATAAATATAATCCAAAACCAAGAAAAATTAGTATTGATCAAAAATTAGATGATTCATCATCAAAAGACAAAAATATACCATTTTTAGAAACAGCATTAACAACAACAATAACATCAACAACAATTTCAATATCAACAACAAATAAATTAAATGAAAATCGCACAATTAATACAAATACATTACCATTATTATCACCAACATTATCATCAGATAGTTCAGATAGTGACTTAAGTAATAGTAGTAATAATAAAAATCATCAACGACGTATTGTTGAACCGATTCCACAATCGTTGAATAGTATTTTAGCAAATCCTAGTACTACTGCTCTTATTAATAATGTTGTTAGTCAATTGAAAAATCAACAACAACAAGAAACAACACAACAATTACGACCCTCAATTCAACCAGCTTATCAAAATTTACCACAACCATCACAATATAATCAAAATAATTTTGGATTATTATCACCGCCTCAACAACAACAACAATTACAACAAATTCGGCCATTTATAACCTCGAATTTTCCACTACCACAACAACAACAACAACGTATTCGAACATTTGCACCATTTGAACCTCTAACAACAGATCCGTATTATCAAAATTTTTACCAACAGCAACAACATCAACAACAAACTCCATATTATGATAATAATCAATATCACAATCCTCAACAGAAAGAATTGGAATGGCGTTCTGAACATCAAATGATTGATAATCATTTAACAACAAGATATGATAATTTAGTAAGATTTAATCATGATAATAGATTTGATCATTTCACACAACAATCCTATCAACAACAAAAACAACAACATCAATATCGTGATAATAGAAGTCTTTTAAATATAAATATAACACAACAACAACAGCATTCACAACGTAATGATTATGATCATCGTTCAAGATCAACAACAACAACAGCATCATCATCATATCGTGAATCACGTGATCCACGTTTGAATCGTTCAAATCGTGAGTTTAATCGACCAAGACCATCAACACCTCGACCTAGATCACAATCACATGAATATGAAAATAATAATTTTAATAATAATAATAATAATAATAATATTGTAAATGATGATAAATTCACATCACCATTAGATAGCTTATATAATAATGGTGATTGTGATTATCGTAATCAAACTGGTAAAGGTTATGGTGTACAAACTTTCAAAGTGCCAAAAGTACGTAAAGATGAACAAAATGAAACAACAAAACAACAAGAACAAAAAGATAATATTGTTGAAGAAGATATAGATAAAGAAAAAGAAAAAGATCAAACAACAAAAGGACAAATGGAAGTAAAAACAAAAGAAAATGATGATGATAAAATTGAAAAAGAGAAAGTTGATTCAACTTCAATATCATTGAATCCAAATGATACAAATATTGATAATAATGAAAATGATAATAAAAAACGAAAAATTGATAAAGAAGAAGATGTTGAAAATAATGAAATTACATCATCAACTAATGAAACAACAACAAAATTAACAAAAGAAACTGATATTATTAATCAATTTTTGAAGAAATTATTAGAAAATGAACAAACACGTGCAGCTGCTTCAGTATTTATTGATAATGTTTCAAATAAATTAAATGATGATAATTTAAAACAAGTTGTGGAAACTGTCAAATCTGTAACAACAATAACAACAACTACTACAACAAATGAAACAAAAGAAGAGAATAATGAAGAACAAGAACAAAAACCTAAAGAAAAAGACGATGAAAAAAAAGAAAATGATAATAAAGAAGAAGTAGAAGAAGAAGATGAAGATGATGATGAATATGACGATGATGATGATGTTGATGATGATGAAGAAGAAGAAGAAGACGAAGAAGAGATTAAACTAAAAAAGAAAACAAACAAAAAAGTGTCTCTATCATCATCATCTATAAACAAAAAGAAGAGAATCACTAATAAAACAAAAAAGAAACAAAGTGTAGCTGAACGTATAAAAAATCGTCGCCAATTAGCTTTAACAACAAAACAAAAATTACAAAAACAACAACAACCACCAACACCACCACAAACAAAACCTAAACGTCATAAAACTGAATTAGATTTATTACATGAAGATATACAAGAAATGTTTATTAGAGATGGAGTTTTAACAGCAACAGGTAAACGTATGTGTCGTATATTAACTGAAGATGCAATGAAACAACAACAACAACAAGAAACAACATCAAGAATAACAAGACGTACAGCTAATAATATAGCATCAAATAAAAATAATGATAATTTTGATCGAATTGATTCAGAAAAATTGAAACAAATGAGTAATGTACGTGTTGTTTTACCAAAACTTGATGTTGAAATGATGGAAGATGAAAGAAGACGTTACTCATTACGTAGTAATAATAGTACGGTTAATAAAGATACAAAAGATGAAGATAGTGATGATATTGCTGAAAAAGATGATAAATCACCGAAAATTACAACAAAAAAACGTACTATAAAAACAAACAACGAAACAGTTGTAGCAGCAAAGAAGAAACGTTTACAAATCAATCCTGATGATGATGATGATGATGTTGGCGATGATAAAGACAGCAGTCATAATGATGATGATAAAACTTATGAATATATTGAACCTGATAAGAATTATTATTTAGAAAAATCATTACAATTCAAATTTCCATGTAAATTATGTAAATTTGAAGGTAAAAATATTACAGGACATTATAAAACAGTACATCCAGATAATGAAGTACTATCATCACGTTTAAGTCCATTTAGAGCTGAGAAAGCTATCAAAGAATCATCCGATAAAAATTTGAATGATTTAGATTTAGATAATTTAAAAAGTTCGGATATATCACCATCGAAAAATTATATATTTCAATGTAGATTTTGTGATTTGATTATGTCAACGCGTTTAACAAATTTTTATGAACATATAACAACACATACAGGTGAATATCGACATATTTGTGAATATTGTACATTTTCAGCTAGTTATCGTAAACGTGTACGTTTACATTGTTTAAAACAACATAAAAAAGATCGCAAAATCATATTACCGATAATAAAACAAAAGATTTATGGTTATATATGCATTGAATGTAATTTTGTACAAATTAATAAGAAAAATGTTGAGAACCATGTTAATATTTATCATTTAGGTGATAGTAATATGATGATAAATAGAATCGATTTATGTCAACGTTTAGATAATAATGATGAGGAAGATGATGATGATGATGATGATGAAATAGAAAAAGAAGTAAAAAAACGTAGTAATGACGAAATCGACGATGATGATGAAGATGATGAAGAAACAAACGAAAACGATACTAATGTTAATGATAAAACATCAATAGAACCTGTTTGTAAAAAACCCAAACTTGATGACAACAATGATAATAAAGTAATTGAAACTACAAAAGTACAACAAGATTCAAAAAAATCAATTGATATGACTGTATTTACATGTAATACAGATATTTTTAATGATGATGATAATGATAGAATTGTTGAAGAACGTTTAAAAACAATGACTGAATTAAATGAAACTGTACAAAAAACTAGACAATCATTGAATTTTATTGATGAATTAAGTAATCGTTTACAACAAGAAAAACATGATGAAATTATAATTAAAAATGAATTAAATTATGATGATGATATTGATATAATTGATCATAATATTGATACAACACCAAATAAAAAACCTACAATTATAACAAATGAATTATTAACAAATAATTATAATAATATATTAAATCAAAATAAAGATAATCGTATGATGAATGGAGTCATACAAAAATTACAAGGCAAATTGAAAGATGAACCCAAACTTGAAGATAATGATGACGATTATAAT
>JAZBGZ010000270.1:39734-59452 GCA_037414795.1 Stenodera caucasica | reverse complement strand
GACGTGAAAAATTAAATACTAATTATAGTCCTACCTTTCACGATAAGCTTTTTGATATTTTTTCCTTCTTCTTCTTATACACAAAATTCACCACACAAACTTACACAATTTCACTAAATTTAATTACTCTATATCTAATCTTTTTTTTGAGATAATCAGTTTTATTATTAATTGATTAATTGTCTAATCAAAAAATAATAATAAAAAAAAAAATGAGAAAGAAAGAACAAAATACGCGGTATCTGCTTTAGTGAAATAATCTACCAACTTCAATAGCAGAAAATAACCAAAATCTCAGCGACATACATCTCATTTCATTATAGATGAGCAAATCAATTGTATTATAATGATAATTCGTACTATATATTATTGATCAAGTACACAAAATAGGCTGTATTTCATATAAAATTATATAGATATGTTTAAAATCAGTGAAATTCTGAAATTTTTTACATTAATTGGCTTGATTAATAAGATGTAACACGCTGTACTTAAAATAACTTTTACTATATCCGGAAGATGTCGCGCTTCTTTTCTAGTGTTTTTTCGTAAATAAATTTTTTAAATCTAATGTAAATAATGTTGATATTATAATTATTAGAAAACAAAAACATCAATAATGTTATTTCTGACTATACTCAGTTATATATCCATATTTCTACAAATTGTTTTCATAACAATTGCAATAGGTATGTTGTTTTGCGATAAAAATCTCGGAAACATAACCTCATAAAAATATTGCTATTCATCAATTTTTAGCGGCTGGTTTATATTATTTAGCCGAATTAGTAGAAGAATATTCAACAATAGCGAAAAAGTGTATTTTGTGGACAAATACAGTAAATATCTTACTGTTGAATTAATTCAACTAGGTAGTTTAACATTAATATGTTTTTTCAGATAGTTGGTCTTTTGTATGTTTTATTATGGATGTTCGAAGATTTCCCTAGTTATATGATAATTTGTGGGATATTAGCTCAAATTACCCACTTTGTTATATTAAAAAAATTCCCGTTTGTATCGTTTATATCACCGGAATTTATATTAGCTGTTATTTTACTATTAGTTAATCACTATTTAGCTTTTCGTTATTTCGGCTCTGTTTATTATCAATTCTCTGAAGTAAGTGATCAAATTCTGTTTTATATAGGCTCTAATTGGAGTAAATTCACAGGTTATTGCATATTTCACTTTATATTTGTGGCTGGTACCGTTTTCGTTGTTTGTTTCGTTATCAGCGAATGATAGTGTGTTACCAACAACGATTCCCGGACATGATGGTGAAATTGAGATAATAATTTGTAGAATTTATTTAATTTTCATGTTAATTATTTTGTAGATGATGTTGTGTCGAATTATCTGAAGAAAAGTAAAAAGTTGGGACTGCTAACATTTTTTAGTTATGCAAAACAAAATATTTTGCCAATTAGGACAAAAAAGGTTTATTAATTTAAAATAAAAGATAATTATTTTAATTTATAATTGAATAGAAATAATTAGGAATGTTTAGGAATAATTGAATTTTTTATTTCTACAACGATTACAACACATTAAAATACGTAATCTGGTGTCTTCCAAACATTGACTGAAATCCTCTTTCATTTCCTGTACTTTAACTTTAATATCTTCTCTCATCAAATTATAACACATAGCAACTAAACCAAGACCAATTAATATATAAATAAAATTAATAACTAATTTCGAATTGTTTCCAGTTTTAGATGTTGTGCCCGGTACAAAGTCGCCTAAGCCTAATTTACATAAACTGGTGACACAAAAATATGTACTATCCAAGAAACTCCATTTCTCCCATCCGGCGAACATAATGGCACCAGTTAATATATAACCACCGATAACCCATAAACATGCAGTTGATGGTACTATAACACGTTTGGGTGGTTCATTTTCATTACGTTTTGTCGAACATTCATATAACCAGGTATAAATCCAACGGAAACAACCAGCCAATACTTCACCCATATTCAAGAAATATAGCACATATAATGGTATACCGATAACAGCATAAATAACTGTTGCTAATTTGCCCCATGGGGTTTTCGGCACTAAATTACCATAACCAATCATCGTTATAATACTCAATGAGAACATTAATGCAGCCGAAAATGACCATAAATCTTTTGGTTTACGACCATCATAGCCGGCTTGAATTTTCCCAACTAAATTATGTTGGAAATTGAATAACTTTTTATCAGTTTCAACGTAGAATAATGTTTTATTGAAAACATTATTGATTTGCGCTACATCCCATAAATAGTTCGCAAATTCTATCCGTAAATTTTCAACATCTTTGAACGTTTTATCTTCAAAATTCGATTCAATCTCACTAAATCCAAATGCACCAATCAATGTATAACACACAATTAAACCACCAACACCAACTTGTGTACACATGAATGCAACGAATTTCCGACAGCAATCCTTGATTTTTTCACGTGGATCAATTTCACTGGAATTAGACGATGTTTTACTTTTAAATGAGTTACGCGAATAACGGCCACGTCGACTCATTTTACGTGTAATAAAAATTAATTGGATTTTTTGGAGAATTTCATTTGTTTCCGCCACAAATTTACAGTATTTGTGGAAAAGAAATTTTTAATGTATTGGATTTAGTGGGCTATTTTAAGATACATTTATTTGGCATCGAGCCATTGGTTGTGTTTGATTATTCTTCACTTTTCCTCATGTCTGTTCTATTTACACAATAATAATAATTCATCTATAGATAAACATCCAATATACCAAAAATTAGGACATTTATGAAAATTCTACTGTTTTATTCAAATTGATTATAATAAGGGAGTGGATAATTATAAAAAGTGTTCTCTTCAATTTATTTTATTTCAGGAATACAGTGTAAGTTTATTTCTTAATTTTTAAATTTAATAACAGCTTTTTGCTTAAAGTCGAATTTCAGATCCTTCAAATAATTATTGTGGACGTCTTGATTGTAGACAGTTTGTTTGTAAGTTCCATGATTACCTGAAATTTTAAATACTGCAAAATTAACTAGAAACAAGAACATCTACAACGTAAACGCTAACAATGTAGACGTTTCTAAACAAGAGACTCAATATTATTCCTAGAGATTATTAATGATTAATAATAATAAGATTGAAATAATCGTAGAATAATATTGAGTTTGAATAAATTATTTACCATCTTCCGGTAAGTTTTCGTATGAATTCACAATAATATTGTCGATAACGAACTTGAATTCCTCAGAGTTAGAATTATCGATGGGTCTGTGAAAAAATTATAATTGAACATCAATAGATGGAAAATTATTTTCAATACATACTCAATTATTAGAAATGAGGTATCGCTGGACATATTGAGATAAAGATATCGATCATTATCGCGATATTCGAAGCTAGTAAAATCATCGATATAAACTGTACCTTGGGCGTGATTATTCTGAAAAATTACAAAACTAAAATTGGGGAAAAATAAAATTTGTTTCATATTCACAATATCGACGTTTATATAAACAGTATAACTGTCGTTTTGCATATCTGTTGACGTACGCCGGACTGTATCTTTTCTAGTGATTATACTTCCACCTCTGTAGTAGACTGGAATCTGCATTTTTATAAACAATAGGTGATTTTTCTATTTTTTCACATTAAAATATACTTACAGCTTCTAAATTTACAGAGACATTTTGGTAACCACTGCCGATGTATATGTTTTGATTATTTAAAGAATACCAAATTTCATTAGAATAACCAGGGAAATAGACTTGAACTGAATCTACGCCTGGTTCAGTGACAGCTTTAACTAGAATATCGCGACCTAACAAACAAAATTGAGGCATAAAATCCGTTTTGAAAGCCTCCAAATAATCTTACCAACTAAAAGTTGTGCATCGATTTTGTAGACATCGGAATCACTAGTATAATGGTAGAATAATGGCCTTATGACTGGATCTTTATTTCTTGTATGTTCATAGAATAAAGTGTACCATACAGGTAAATGCTTGTAGCGCAATTGTAAAGCTTTCCGTATGACATGTTGAATATCTTTTGGATAAAGGTAAGGCTCACGTCGATTCGTGTATTGATTAGCATGAGCTCTATAAAACGGCAACCAGACACCTGCCTAAATTTTCGATTATTATTTTTCGATTTGAAAACAATATTTATTAACCTACTTGATACCATCTTTGGAGTAGTTCTTCATCGGGATTACCATCAAACCCGCCAATATCGGCTCCGCAAAAAACTATTCCCATTATATTAGCACTTAAACATTGCGGATAACTGATGGCTAAATAGCCCCAACCGACTGTATTATCGCCGGTCCAAATTGCTGCATATCGTTGTGAACCAGCAAAATGGGATCTTGTCAATATAAATGGACGTTTGGTACCATTGTCGCGTTCGAGTAAGCCTTTATGGGTTGAAATAGTCTAAAACATCGATTTATTTATAATAATTTCGATTGAATTTTGCAGATTAATACCTGAAGAAGTCCGTAAATATTGTGGATATCGCGATGAGCTACATCACCGTAATGGAGAGCGTCTCCCGGTATTGTTTTCTCCAAAGAATCATCGAAAACAGACGGTTCATTCATATCGTTCCAAATACCGGCAAGTGTAGGTGTTGAATTCACGAATTTCTCAAAAGAATACCATTTCGAATAGTAATCTCGAGCTTTCGGATCCAAGAAGTCCATATAGCTACTCATACCAGGCCAGCATTCTCCTTGATTTTCCGACAAATAAGGCACATTTAGATTGAGTGAAACAATAGATATGGATGGTTATCACCTTCGAAATTGCTTCCATCTGCATTTTTAACGAAAAGACCGGCATCTTTGGCGCCAGTATATACCGGATAATTGTCATCAATTTTAATGTGGGGATCCAAAATTGTGACCAATTTGCGATTTGTCGATGAGATATTCTGTTGCATTTCAATCGGATCGGAGAAATTTTCCGGATTCCATGTGAAATAACGTTTACCATCTGTATATTCGATGTCTAGCCAGATTGCGTCCAATGGGAAATCGTAATTGTCGAAATTCGCAACTACATTTTTGACATCGGTACCATTATCGTAGTTCCAACGGCATTGGTGGTAGCCGAGCGTCCACAACTTTAATTATAATTAATTAATATTTCAATTGTTGTATAATTTCGTGGAAAATTTCGCCTACTTGTGGTAAATGTGCTGTTCCGGTTAACGTGACGTATTCGCGCACCACATCGACTGGTTTGGGTCCGAAAAATACGAACAAATCCAAAACACCACTTTCCACCATTATATAAGCTTCAGTACCGTTATCAGTGCTTTTGATATCGTACCACTGTTCGGCGGCGTTGTGGAGGAAAATTCCGGTCGTATATTCAGGTCTGATCAACAAAACAAATGAAAATCGATGTGTTTCCAGATCTGTGGTAATTGTAAAACTCACCCAAGGCCGTACAAAACCGGTACTGCTCCATATAGAGACATTGGTGAATGTAACTCGTATCCGGCAACATCTGCATTACGTAATCTATACGGATCAACACCGCCAATTTCGGTATTTTGTAATGCAATACTATCGGCGTGTTCGTGGATACCGTAAGTTTGGACAGCTTGTGGGAAATTGACAGCAAAAGCGAAAGCAGTACTGGATTTGTCCTGAAATACAAATGCGATAGAATCAGATAAAATTCTTCCAAATCAATCAAATTATTTACGTTTTCTAAAATTAAACGATTTGCGTCTAAGACCATAATGCGGTCCTGCTGTCTGAACATTTCGATTTTCAGTGGTACTTTAGTGAGTACGACTTTATTATCTCCTGTTATCAAAATGATCTCGTTATTTGTTAGAGAAGTTTCAGTGAATCTAGGTGGAGAAATTTTACGATAATTTGAATTATTTTGAAAGTCTTGCTAACTTACGGCTTTGCTATCGGCTCTCCATCCAGAACATGTACCAATTCGAATCTGAATGCAGATTTTTCGGTGATATTTATCCGAAAAGTATCACTTTCTAATGAAGCAACAGTTAGAATCAAATCCTCGGAATTATCATTTGCGCCCAACGTCAATAAAGCTATCGATTCTCGAATCTCGTAATCAACAAATTTATATTTGTCTTGCGGTTGACGATTTCTTAGGTTCTTGCAAAATTCGACTCTGGAACAATTCTTGAAGGTATTGTGGTCGGCTCCATGAGCCAAAATTACCAAGAACGAAACCAGAACGAGGAATCTATGGAATAATGAATTAAACAAAAATTTAGTTGAAATAGACTAGTGACTTTACCTGATCATTTTGCTTGTAATAGTAAAATCGATATTCTGAGAGGGACTTATATAGGGATTCGAGAGTGGTAATTTAATTAATGGGAATCTTATCAAACGTTAAGTGGATCAGTATTTTAACAAAACAGATTATCATGGTAATTTGATGAAAAAAATACTGTAGTGACTTTGGATCGAATTTTGAAACAAAAATTGATATCCGATCAATTATGGTTTGTTCAACCAAAGGCCAAAATTATAAATTCACAGTAATGACGTCATGGGGTTGTATTGATAGCTCTAATTGGCCCACTGTTTTTCTACAATTGATCATTATTTCTATGAAAAAACATCGTTGTTTAATAGGAGAACTAGTCTATTTATTTCAGTTATTATTGTGCCGCTCTACTGCCATTTTTCTGAAGTCTACTTTCCCCTGATCCGCTCTAAGAGGCGATATCCGGTCCTTAATAATGTATATAAAGATTATCATCAGATTGTTGAATAAATATAATTTTCATCAATCAACAATTTGTTTTCTTGAATTTGCATTAAGAGTCGCGTGGTGTTTACGCAATTGTTATCAATGTCAATGACTGGCCGGGTATGAAAGCGAAAAAAATTCGATTAACATTTATTGATAATAGATTAATTGAAAAAAATAATTATAAAATATAAAAAAAAGATTATTCATCCGTTATTAAAACATAAACAACATTGAGAGCTATTCAATTCAATAACAATAAATTTCCTACACTTATTCAATAGATTAGATTAAAATAGTTAATTTTCGAATAAACAACACGATATTTAGTGACTATGAAATACAAAGATTATTGTTCTTCCACTTTTAATAATTGCGAATAATTAAGATTTACGCCCTCACCAAATTCAGTGAAGCAGTAGCAAAACAAATTTGAAGCTCCATTTTTTTTGTTAATTTTTGGAAGGCGTTAGGCAATTATCTCTAAAAACATAAATCATGAACAAATTTGTAAGACGCTAAATAGCTTCATAGGCGGCATCCATTGATGGACTGGCGCTGCTACCATTTAAAAATTCTTCCAACTCATCACGTCGTGAATAAGTTTCATCACGTGATCGCCGTTTATTTTTCTTTTCACTTTTACTACTAGAATCTTTATGTTTATCTTTGGTTTTCTCTTTAGAATTTTTCTTTTTATCAGATTTCTTCCTATCAGACTGAAATTTTAAGTTGAAATTATTTAAATATAGCTAAATTATCAACAATATAAACCTTATCTTTGTCTTTCTTTTTTTTGTCTTTTTTCAAAGAACTGGAAGTTTGCATATCTTCACTATCACTACGGACACTTCCATTCATTGAACTAGGGCTTTGTTTTGAACTTAACAATTCCATATGAACATTCGATGATGTGACACTTGTACTATCATCATAAACGGTACTATTACTGTAATCCAATGTCTGACTAACAACAGAGACATCTTCGCCACCTTAAACAATAAATTAAATGATTATAAAAAATATTTGTTCCAGATGAATCAAGTACCTTCAGGTGATCGACGCCATTTTGTATCAGCTCCCATCCATGCATCATAAGCATCCGATGTTAATTCCGATATTTCTGAATTAATTGTTGAATCAAATTCATCATTTGTTTGTTTCATATCATAATCTTCAGGTGCTGTTTTATCAATTTCCAATTCACTACTTTCATCTGATTTTCCTAAACGTTGTTGTTGTTGTTGTTGTATTGGAGTTGGTGTTTTTATTTCCAATTTCGAATTTATTTTAATTTTTGAAGATGCAATCAAATCATCCGGATCATAATCGTCTTGTAATTCCGAAACTAGCGGATTACCGGTATCTGTGTCTCTGCAGAAAAGAAAATTTAGTTAAAAACTGCAAATAAGTCATGAAAATTACATACGATTCAGACTCATTCTCCTCTACTTTTCCACTATTTAAAATACTATATTGGATATCGTCAAGGAAAGATCGATCGATTTGTCCAGAATCCGGGCAAAATTCCTCAACAGATGTTATTGGACTGATTTCTAAACGTTTCATATCAGAAATTGAGTTATCGATACTAGTTTTTGATAGAAATGTTGAATTTTGACTAGAACTTTTTGGAATTTGTGTTGTTGTAATTTTTTTCATTATAGGATTACCATATGGTATTGGTTTACCAGCACCAATAACAATTGGTCCACTTTGTGAACGTTTAACATCATTTTGTTGTATTGTTGTATTTGCGCCAATTGTTGATGATGGTGATGATGAGATTTGTTGTGATGAAACTGATTGACGCATCTGTTGTTGTTGTTGTGGAATGTTTGCGTTAGAATCAGCAACTTCACGACGTTTCTTCGATAAATTATCCAAAAATTTATTGTAATCAGCCTCATCAGAATCACAAAACATATCCAATTCTTGTATTGTTGCATCTATTTCAGTTTCATTGCGCTCCAACTGTTTTAATAGAGTTTCTTTTTGTAATTGTAAAAATGGAAGATTGAAGAATTTATGTAAGAGTTTCAAACCGAAACCGTTACGCATTGATGCTTCAGAATAACGAACTTGAGCCGAGCGTGAACTAAAATTACACATCAATTAATAATAAATACTGATAATAATTAAAAGAAAAATACTTCGTAATTGATTCAATATAAAAAATGACATGATCTGATGTTACTGTTCTATGATGGGCCATATCGCAATGATTCGCTAAAATAATCACCGGTATATGTCCGGGTATTTTCGGTAATTCTCTTTGTATATAATCGAATGTCCAGCTTTTTGTCAAATCCATCATCATAATAACACCATTAGTGCCTTTATAAACATCCAAAAATTCCGCATCTAATGCTGGTTGTTGTTCTTCTGGTAGTTCAATTTGTGAATTGTCCAGTTTTAGACCATCGAAACGTTTCTTTTTTTTACCACGATCAACAACATCCCATACTTCAACTTTAACAATATCATCAGTTGCTTTATAATTCCATTGTATTGATGTTACTTGAATTTCATCGGTTGGTATATATTCTTCTATGAATTTTTTGCCTTGCAGGCGGTGAAATAGACAAGTTTTGCCAACATTACGATCGCCTTTTATAACAATTTTCACTAAAAATTTCATAAATGAAGTGGAATCATAATTTTAATCAGCATATTGTATTGATTTACTGTTATATTGTACGCCTCGAGCAAATTTCCTTTGCAGAGATGTAGACATGGCTTGATGACTTGGGGGTCTTGATAGACCCATAGTATTGCTTGGTGAAACATCTCCTTTACTTGTTAGTCGTTTAATTGCGGAAAACATTTTGTTCTTCGAACTTATCAACACTCCATATGTCGCACGATAACTTACTTATAGCGCAACCAATAAGGTTGCTATTTAATTATAACATTGATTAGAGATTTAAGCCCTTATTTCATCGAAAATTAATTCAAATAAGTATAAACATTTCGATAAAAAAATTATTTTGTTATTGAATACTTAGAAATTGCCACTTGTCAAAAATTTGACAATCGAAAACTTAACAAAACTAAAATAACCTAAATTTTGATTTCAATTAGTTTTATTCTCTTGTAATAATTCCGTTTAATATGCTGATGTATCTAACAATATAAATTGTACATGAAAAAATCAAATTATTAATATTTCACAGAATAGAATGGAATAACGTGAACTGAATTGGAATAAATTTGAATAAGTTGGTGCTACTGTCAGTTGCTAAGCAACCAAAATACAATTTCTTCTTAGCAAAAAAACAAAAGAAAATGTTTAATGTTAAACATAATGAATGTGTCGGTTTTGAGTCTCGATGGAAAGTGAAAAAGTGAGTTATCTATATTTCAATAATCAATTTTCAATTTTTAAATTGTTTATTAGAGTCTCTTCAACTGGATCAACTCAAACTACTGACTTTACAACAACAGAAATAGCAACAAATACAACAACAAAACAAACGAAAGATATACAAACCGATGCTAAAAACGATGAAACTGAACCGAAAGTTGATTATGAACATTTGGCAAATTGGCTAAAACAAATACTACCGACAGTACATACAGAGTTGAATATTTCAATTAATTCGAAAGCTTTCCGTGGCTACAAATTATTGAATGATAAAACTGAAGCTACATGTAAATTGATCCAAACAATCACGGTTGTAGATGATGTAAGTGGATATTAAAATTCGGGCAAATAATGCGATATTGGTTCTAATTGATGGTTTTTCAGAATTGCAATGTTTCAACTTTATCTTGGAATTGTACTGGGAAAATTTTAGCAATTGCTTGTAATTATATCCACAAATCTTGGTGTAGTCATGAGAATTTCGTTGGTATTTATCCATTAACAAGAGATGATCTATTACCAAACAAACCACAAATTAAATTGAAAACCGAATCTTGTATAAACGATTCAAGCTTCCATCCAAATTTATCGGATATTATTGCAGTTGGCACCTTTGGAGGTCATATAGTTGAATTATCTTGATCTTTGTTAATAATTGGACTAATTACAGGTGATATTATTGTGTTCAATATTCAACATGAAGAAGATCAGATGATCGTTAAAATTGTTGGACATAGTGATGGTATAACGCAATTATCATGGATTAATGATATAAATATTAAGAAAAATTTCAATTTGGCATCATCCGGACTAGATGGTTTATTGAAAGTATGGAATTTCAATCCATCAACGGCTGTTTTGAAAATGAAAGAACAGTAAGATTTTCAAATTTCGCGCCTATTCTTTAAATTATAATTCACGGGAGTTTAGTTTATACGTTGAAGTATATATACAAGTTAGATAGATGTCACTGTGGTTCTTCCAAGCCTAACTCTCGGGGTTACATACAGAGTTTCCCATTTGTGGTATAACTCCATTATAATTGCCCTGAGGAAGGTCCCCGGATCTGTGGTAGAAAGTACCGCTGATTATCTCAGTAAGATACAAGTGACACTGAAATTTTAGGAACAGGTATTATTCCGTAAACTCGGTATGCTTGTATTGTTGGTCATAGCACAGTTATGTTTATGTAGGGTCGTTTCGTAATAGAAATGACAACAAAACGGGGCCCATTCTGGAAGAACCCTTTTTTTTCGATTCGAATTAAAATTAATAATCATTACAGGTACGCAATCAAGAGTCCTCTTTTGTTTCGTTCAACTGCTCACAATTTTGATGATGATTTCGATGATGAAACACAATTCGATAAAGATATTTTTAGAAAACCAACAAGATCGGTTAAATGTTTTGATTTTTCTAAATTTGTACTGGAAATGTTTATTGTTGGGGCTGAAGGCGGATTAGTTGTACAATGCTCATTATTAGGTGCTACGAAATTGAAAGAGAAAACGAAAATAAATGAAGAACCAATATGTGATCCCGTTTTCAAGTATTATGCTCCGCATAAAAGTGAAATCAATTCTATCGGTTTTTCACCAAATCGTCGGGAAATGTTCTTGACAAGCAGTATAGATGGTGAAATTCGTATTTATTTGATCGGACAGGTAATAATCTATAAATTAGGACAGAGTCGGACTGTGAAAATATAATAGAGAAAATTATATATTGGATTTTAGATAAGTCCTACTCTGTTCATCGGCAGTATCCAAATCTAGATAACTAGAAAACTCTAATTTGTAGGTAGAGCCAGCCCAAGTTATTTTCCCGAAAGTGTTATTGAATTGTGTATTATGGGTACCGTTTGAAGAGAAAAACATCACCGGATGTGGTGCCAACAATATTATCGAAATTTTTGATGTAATTGAAGCTAAACCTATTGAAAATACAACAAAAGAAAAAGTGAATAGAGGATTATTAACTCTAATGAATATCAACAATAAAAAGTATGTATTTAAAATATCATTTTTCAAATTTAATTTGAATTATCAATAATTTTAGAACAAATATTGTTGCTGTTGGTGATAATAAAGGACAAGTACAATTATGGAGAGTACCATGGGCACAATTTGGTAATTTATAAAATAGTCGTACATAAATAATAGATAACATTTTATTTCAAGAATATAATTGAACTAACATGTTGAACTAATTCAGTACATTCTTATGACTAGAAATACTATTTTATGAATGAAAAGATCCATTTTTAAAACTGTTTCTTAAACTAAATTGTTTGTTGTGAATATAGAAAATTATCCAAACAGTTTTAAAACAATGGAGCCAATTAAGAATGACTGATACCTATCAAATAACACAAACACTGGCCGGTTATTTGTCCCCAAATTTTCTTTTTTCAAGGAATGTATAACGTTTGTTACACCATTATAGATTAATAGAAATGCCCCCAAAATAAGAAATTTGGTATAATTCTCCACAATAACCTCTTAATAAAAAAAAGTAATTTACAAATATTATATAATGGTTAATAATATAGTTTTTTCGTTATTATATTAATTGATAGAAAGGCAAATAAATAAATAGGTTTAAACTGCGTTTACAGTTGACTACAAACTTTTTTTTTCTTGTTTCAATTTGATATTATAGATTTTGTGTAATTTCAACAATAATGACTAAATTTACTGCTGAAAGAAAAAATGTCTTTGGTCATATTAACTTTCCAATAAAAACAACACTTTTTAACAACGTTTGGACAAGACAAATATCTCTAATTATTCTTGAATTGATCAACAAATTTCAGTCTTTTTTTCTTCTTAATTCTCTTAAACTAACACACTAGGCAGTTATCATGATTATTATTATTGTTATTATTTTAATAATAATGGAAGCACTTAATAATTGGTAATAATTTGAGCTTCAATTTATGATTTATATATGCGGATAACGTCCCGTATGACAGCTCTACATAATGGACAATGTCCGCCGCCTTTTCCACGCCATTGTTGTAATGCACATTCATAACACATACACATATGTCCGCACATATATAAAACTGCATCAATTGTATTTTCATAACATATAGTACATTCAGTACCAGTACCAACTGATGCTCCATTTTGTTCAGCCCAATTTAGTGGTGTTGAATAGGTAGAAACGGAATCGGAAGAGACTGGCTGTAATTTATAGTAGTAAATTAATAGAAAATTTCTAGTAAATAAGACAATTGAATTAACTCACCTCAACGTAAGTACTACTGCATGTAGACATCATAGTACCTGTTGGTGGATGGTTGACTTGATTGACTTGTACGGGGGCTATTAGATTACTGGTAGCCGGTTGGGAATTGTAATTATGTTGATGACTAGTTCGTGAATTGTGACTATTATTTTGTTGATGATGATACGAATTATTGTGATTATTTACAGGTACTGTTTGTTGATTTAGTAGATTAACATGTGTTGGAGGTAGTATAACTGATAATACAGTACCACCATTTGTACTTGGTTGTACTTGAATATCAGCTGGTGTTGTTACACAACATACTCTAGTAGAATTTGTTGTTTGTAACATTGAATTTCTACGCAATTCAGATTGACTATTTAAATTATTGATTGATTCACTTATAGCAGTTGATGGTGATATAATGCGTCGTTCTAAATTCCGTACAGGCGATGATATCGATGATGATGACGATGATGATGGTGGTGGTGGACAACTGACAATACGAATACGTTGTGTTGAACCGAATATATCGAAAAATGCCCATAATCTTAATGTATGATCAACATGTATAACATCAAACGGATTGATACCATTACAATTGAATTGTACTTCACCATTTGGTGATATTGAAAAACTAATTTCATCACCTTTATTGAAATTCCTTGCAAAATCACGACATAACACCCAATATTCCGGACGATCTAATAAATAATTCGAATCATCTGGTAGATCAGTTGATTGTAATGTTGATGGATCGCAAGATGTTAAACCTAATCGTAATGAACCTTGAAACATTGGTTCAGTTGATAAGATTTGTACAACAACACGTTCACCCAATTGTAATGGACGAGCCGTAAAAACGTAACCTTGACAAATTTCATGATCAATACGACATGCTGTATTTCTACTATTTCCCAAACGTACATTTCTACCACGTGTACGATGTAGAACTAAAGGTGTGAAATTCAAATGTTGCGATTGATATCGCAATAATGGCAATGACAATTCTTCGTTTTGTTGTTGATGTTGTTGTTGGATATGCATTTGTTGCATTGGATACATAATTCGATCAACATTATCATCGTAGCCATTACAATTATTCGTAAAACGTCTGGAATTATTCAATTGATGACGTATATCCAAAAATTCGATGGCTGTTGAATTGCCATACACATCAATTAATGCCCATAATGGCCCTCTTGTATCAACACCACTGAAGAATATACCTTTCTCTTCGCCATTTATACCGAAATGTACATCACCATTTGATGTTACATAATAGAATAATATTGTACCTTGGCTACAGAAACGTTCGTTTAATGCTTTCGCCCAATAGCCTGGTTTATTTGTTAAATCGGGACAAGCATATTTCGGTAAGCCATAACGTAATGCTGCACCACTTGGATCGTTATAGGTAAAGCCGAAACGTATAACGCCGCTCCAATTGTTCGAAATTTCCAAAAACTTTATGTAGATCTGGAAATTGAATTGAAATTTAATATAACACTCATGTAATTGAGGTTATGTAATGATCAATTGTAAATACTCTCTTATTAGATGGTTTTACTCAATTTTTTAATATTAGAAGCTTATCTATGATAACATCACACATAAATTTTTGATATTTCAATTTAAACAAAGAAATTAAAAGTTATTTCTTTGATTTTAAATGTGACATAACCTAAATCAACAGAAAAAAACGTGATAAAAACAAATATCCCTATATTGTTCAAATTAGAATGCGCGATATTTAAATTGAAAGGCAATGAATTTAGTTGACTGAATTAAAAATAACTTTCTATATTCACAGTTTTGCCAAAAAAAAAGCGTCTAGAGGTCTCGTATAATGTGATGAATCACTTGGCAGAAAATTTTGGCATCTAAAAATAATGGAGTTTATAGAAAGTCGGGCTATTGAAGTTTTTTTTACGAATAAAAAAAAAAATGCTAAAAACAGCATCATCTACTTTGAATGGCTACATGTAAAAAATTGATTTATTATAAGAAGAATACTTCAACATCGTGTATGACCTTTAATGATAATGTTATAGTCGGAGATACTTGCCTTTTCATTGACTTTAACTGGTCGTGAACTAAAAGCAATCCCTTTACAAAAACTTTCAACACGTTTAGCTATCGTTCCATCTCTTAATATTCTTATATTTTCGCCATGAACATTGTGGAATAATAATGGTGGTAAATTATTCGTACCACCACCATTCGAACTAGATCTTGATACTGTAAATAAAATAAAACAATTATTATTATTATAATTATAACAAAAATAATAGCCGAAAGTCATGTGCAAACAACAGCTGTAATTGCTATAAATTTCGCCCAGAAATTCCCAAACAACAACCAAACAAACGACGTATATATTTTACAAAAATATCCAGGTGTTTGAGGTAGACTTAATATAGGTGGGATATATCTGCAATATGGCATAGGGGAGGAAAACATCTGTCTTGAAAATAGGATAGAACGAACTTGGGGGGGTTTACGCCCTTTATTTCCGGTTCGTCAGCTTTTCTTTTAGGTGAAAAACAATTGATTGACGACAAATTAAAGAAATACTAGCGTCTCCAAAAACAATTGTAATAAACTAGTTTGTTTTAAAAATAAAATGAATGAAAATTATTGAATGAAACAATAGCATTTCAGCATTCAAGGACACGGAAATCTCCACCTTATATCCGGTTTTTTTTCGTTTCATACTAGAACGGAAACACTTATCCCACGTGTATTATTATCATTTTCGAATAGGAATAAGATCGAATTACGAATATTTAACGAATTTTTCAATTGAAAAAATAATTGTGACAACTCAATGTAAATTTCGATAATACCCTTGATAATTCCAGAAGATCTACAAATGAATTGAGCATATTCAAGAGGGTATTACGCAATAATAGAGCGAGGGTGGATGTTTATGTGTTACTATGAGTAATACAAGGGGTGTCTTTTATTACAAATAGTCAAGTGTCCACATTTCCATAGTTGATTCGCAATCCCTTGTGTATTTCTCTAAGCATGACAAAATAATTCCAACTACCCCTCAATTTTGCGTCCAAAACGGATTACAACAACCACAAAAACCAATAAAGTGGAACGTATTTAAACGATGATGCAAACTTGACGATATATAACCTATAATTATGAAAGTGTTTTAATGATGATATAATAGTTGGAAAAATTTATTGAAAAAAAATAATAAAATAAGAGTTGTTATATTGTGAACATTTCATTAAACCTGAACATGAGCAGAGTTTCCGTGTTGACCGGACAGGTTGATAAATCTTTAAATTTCTTTGTGAGATGTTCTTCAATTCCCACGCCGTTCATGAACCAATACAGAGAGAATACAGTTTTAATCATCATCATCATCATTATTTTCTTTTGTCATTTATTCAACATAAACGAATGGGAAAATCACAATTTTACATTACCTACAATTTCAATTGTTTCATGATAAAAACTATCACACTGATAATCGAGATAGAGAGTTGAGGTGGATTTCAGTTTTCGTACATGTCAAGAATTAAAAAATAGATGTTGGAGGAAAATTCTGTCAAATTGATAAAAAGTGTTGAACGATTTTCCATTTGATTGAGCAACAATTTCCACTTTTTCATCGATCAAATAGACTAAACAACTGGTGCTAATGATGTTTTCAAGTTTTGCTTCACTGATTTATTGATATTGGTCACATTCTCACGATTTAAAATTAAATTACGTAAAGTGAAGATATTCAATTACCGTTCCTTAAACATATCTGTATAATCGTAAATTCGGAGGATATAGATTTTAGAAAGTTATCATTATTTTTGTAAAATAACATTTGCGAACCAACCGCGAAGGTTAAATGGAATTAGTTTCTCTCTCGACTAGAAAACCGTGACCGATGAGGGAAATCTTCTATTTTCATTTTTTCGGCTACAATACCGTAAAATTCAAAGAGGGAAGCTGTTTTTTTCTATAATTCAATCTACTCCAGATGTTTTTTCCGATCTAGACGATTCCCATGCGTAATTAGAAATAAACGAAACACAAAAAAAAAAAAAAACTAACGTGATACGTTGTAGATCACGATTTTCCAAAAAACGTGACTAAAACAGTCGTAGTAATTTCGAATAAAACTCGGTTTATTTTACGTGATAATTACAGATAATTCTAGCTTTGTATTCACTTCAATCAAGTCGTTTTTAACAATCATTATCACAATATACCAGTTTTACTATTTGAAATAGATTTAGTAAAAGTTTAGTTGTAATTCAAAAGAAAAACTACGTTTTTACTGTTATAATGGAAATTTGACTTATCGAAATTTCCACGAGGTAGTTTCAAAAAAACAAAAGAGATGAGCAGTGAATCGTGATAATGACAAGGCGGACTTAGACCTTACAGAAATGAGTGCGTGCCGCCATCACTATCATCATCATCATCATCATTTTAACAATAAAAGTAAACTCCAACAGTCCGAAGAACCGGAGGATATCAACGACCGGAAATATTAAATAGTATCGACTAGAGAATGTAACAACAAGTAATTTTACTTGTTAGTGGAACGTAAAATGGGAAAATTTCGATGAGTAATCAACAGTTTTATTTAGAATTTCGTATATCGAATGATCGATTTTGAGTGAAGTCTTAGCTGAAATTTAGCCTTAGGGAATGCCAGCTGTCGCAAGTTCAATCAAAATCCCATGCGATATCCCACACATGGCCATCGCGAAGCAAATAGTTAAGTCACCCCCATCCCAAAAGGATCTAGTATTTTATCTACTTATTTATTACTATCATAGATTTGTGTTGTACTAGGACCACATACTGCGAATATATCATCATAGATAATAATAACGACAATAATGATAGAGCTCGTTAAAATATTAATGGAGAAAATGGTAATAAATTCCCAATACTCTCTCTCTATTTTTATTACCAAAACTCTATTCTAGATGGATTTTGTTATAGTTTCGAATTTATTTTCGTAAAATTGTTGCACAAATCGCTATAATTCAAAGGTTATCGACCGCAACTTTGTTACTGTTTCTTGAATTAAAGGAAACCATTTCCATAACAGTGAACTTACAAAAAATAATAATAATAATAATAATAAAACCAACCACAAAAAAAATATATAAATTTAATCAAAACAATTGGAAGGAGGCGAATCCAATTTTCAATAAATAATAATAAATTCATGCAATTCCGAAATCGAAAATAACGAGATTTAATTAATAGCACATGAAATTGAATATGTTATCGAACGAAATAAAAATCTACAACAATAAAAAAAACAATATTGTTAAATTTCTAATTACTAAACTGAAAATAGATCGATACTTGTACACCTGCCAAGTAATTTTGCATAAAATAAATCTAAATATTTTGAATTTCGATTGGATAGTTAGAAAAAAACCACATCCTAACAGCTGTAAAGGAATTATTATTGTGTGTTATATCTAGGGGAGTTTTGGTGGAATAAGGGTCGGTACACATGTGTCTAGTTACTCTATAGTTATTGGCTGGTTCTTCAAAAACGTTGAACAATTATTATTTATAATAGGGTGATGGACTTTGATAACGGTAAAATTTGGTTGTATTTGAAAAGAAAATTTCGTTCTCATGGGAATAGTTTTCGAAATTATTCCATCAATGGTAATGTTTTTTGTCAATAAATAAACAAAAGTCAATATTATTAATTTATGGAAAAATTTTAATATTGTTTGTACATTATAGGAACAAGAGATTGAACAAATATTTCTCCAATTTGAAGAGGTGGAAGTAATAATAATAATAATTAAATAATAATAATAATGACAAGAAGAAGATACACATACACTTCAAATTTATTTATAAAACCGACATTATAGAAACTTTCTAAGATAGACTGCTACTGTACCGTGGGAACTATGGAATAATCGTGTGGACGTGTTTGTTAAACATTTAGGTAACGTCAATAGAAAGAGATAGAATGTTAACGATTTTATACCTTATATTTGATCACAATTTTATTTGGAATTTTCTATAGATATGTATTATAAAATAAAATTGCAAACTATTGACTGTTATCTATAAGAATACAACACGTATTCAATGTTAATTCATTAATTTTATTAGAAATAGTGATGTATCGGATTGAATCTTTAAATATTATACATGACGTCCCATCGAGAAAACTACCAATAATCCAATTGTTCTCATCCAACTCAATTAATACCAATTACAAAGAAATATCGGAATCAGATTTCTAGATGGCGTGATATTAACAATTGGGTACTTTATGGGACATCCGATATAGTAGAATCTCATAATGTATACTTTCATCGATTCTTGGTAAATGTTTATAAAATATAGACAGGAATG
>JAZBGZ010000270.1:16961-39608 GCA_037414795.1 Stenodera caucasica | reverse complement strand
TCAAAATAGAAATAATATCTGTTGTAATATAACCAGTATTATTGGTGGTTATATCAAACTTTATAATAATAATGATAACAATGAGTTGAATGTAATAAAGATAAGAAGAGGCCGTTAGCAGTACAGACTTCCGTTTCCTATTCCATTTCTGTATTTACTTAAACTAGTGTTTAATATAATTTATTAATAACTTGAAACAAACCTAATCCCATACGCCGTTTAATCTTCTTTAGAACCTTCATTATTCCTTTATTATTATTATTGTTATTATTATTACTATTAATACTATTATTATCCTTGACAAAAATTTGTTTATTATCTTTATCAATTCGACACTTTTCAGATATCCCCATCAAGATTGAACCGACTAATATTCACCGAATTCCCTCACAATTCACAATAATCCATATCCAAAACTACACAAATAAATAACGACTAGAAATATTCGCAATATACGCGATTTATTATAAATAATAATCAAAATTTAAGTAAAGGTGGGGCCACAACTACCCTCGACGAATACCGACGACAAACTGAAATGGATTCAGTAAATTTCAGACTATGTGTAGAGGAATTGGTTAGGATAGTGGTGGGGATTGAATTAAAACAGCTGCAGCCACGAGCCATCCACCAATAGAATTTGTGCCACACGCCTGATGCTTTTGCAGCCGGCTATGATGATGATCATCATCATCATCATAGTCAACATCCTAAAGGATAGAGCAGATGTGACGATATCCCAATCAAAAGACAGAATTACCTGTATTTATTACGTCTTTTGGTTTTAACTATTGGTATTATGTAAACGAATTGTGGGAAAATTGAAAATTTTCGCAATTTCCCATCCGCTCTTCAATCATTATCTGTTATGGAACAATTGATTCAATTTCCTGTATAATTTTGCGATATTTGTGCCAATTGATCAAGTCAATTCATGAACAATCACAATATTTGGGGAGCCTCCTTTCATTATGATCATGAAGAAGGAAAATCGTGATCGATAAAATACGATTTATAATAACTGACAATAATTCCGTACATTACAATTATGTATAATAAAACCGAAATTAACGTTATAAATAATTGTACTAGTCGAAAATGTAAAAACGTGAAAATCTAGAAACAGAGTGAAAGTTCAAATTTACGGTTGGGCCATCATCAATTATAGTTTTGTCTGCAAAATTATCGAAGAAAACAATATGAACTTTCACATTATTATTGAAATTGGACAATTTCGGGCGAATTATCTAAGATTCGAAAAAAAAAAAATTATTCCACCATCAATCGATATCTTTCGACGGATTCAATTAGTTCCAATAATAAGCGACAAAATTATTTTCTTTATTGATGGAAAAAAAAATCAATTTCGAATTAACTGTAATTAATTGTTGCGAACGAGAATGAATATTGAGAAAGCGTAAAATTTAAATTTTAGAAATTTCTATTATTTATTCTAAATCTAATAGAAAATTCAATAAGAATAATATTTTAGAAAATTTGATGACATGTGGGTCTACAATTGAAGATTTTAGTTAATTAAAGGTCTCTGGGCGGAAGTTGTCGGATGGACTTGATAAGAACTAAGGGTCATTTTGTTAACCTCATTATTCATCCATGAATACACTCAATTATACCTTTATTTTTAATTTTTCCTAGAATTAAAATAACCATCGAAATTACCCTTTCAATTTCAAAGAATTATATATTATCAAAAGATCACTATTATTATTATTATTATTATTATTATTATTTGTTATAGAGTATCATTCGAATATATGGGCGGAAATTGTTGATTAATTATCATATAATACCAGGGTCATTTTTTGTATCATATGATCAATGAAATTAGTTAGAAATGTCAACTGATTCACACATAATTGATAGAATTTATGATAAAATCAAATAATATCAATTTTGAAATAATGGCTATACCCTTATAAGTATAAGCTCCATTAATTACTGGATGTGAGTCGACGTTTTTTTGTTTTTAATAATTGATTCTCGATCATTTTTGGCATATTCCACACAATATCCGAAGTTGTAGACCTTCTACATTGGAGGAAAAAAAATTGGATAATAATGATCTTGTTTTACAAGAAAAAGAAGTCCTATAATTATAGACTCAACTCAGTAAAAGAGATGATTTAGAGAGTTGTTCTATCAATAATGTTGAAGTTGTAGATTCGATTTCTATGCATATGATTCCTTACAAATTATCATATAGCTTGAAAATAAAAAATTCAAAACAACTCTTTGTATTATCATTATTATTGATGAATGCAAAAAGTAGAGGAGACTCTTCTTTATTATGGCAAAAAAATCCCCATCTTCGCCCATCAATATCACTAGCAGAACAAGTTACGCCAGCTGAAATAAATTGATTATATTGGCTTTTGAGAATGTGCAGAACCTTTCAAAGGAATCCCTCAAGTTTCTCAAGAAAAGAAGGACACGTGCACATTCTAAATCTGACTAGACTCACAAACTAAACATTGTCAATTCACTCAATTGTCTAAACAGATAAATCAATATCGAATCATTAATTGAACTGTATTGTAGATTTGGAATATTTCAAAATTTGAAAATTACGTAAATATCTTCTGTCAAAAGGACACAATCTCCCATTCATCATAGCTATCGATTGTGAAACCGCATGAGAAAATAGTAGAGCGACCTTGCCTTCGTGTCGCAGGTACAATTATTCAATAGAAAACTCTCCTTAAAGACTAAGGTACCCATTCTCTAAGGGGTCTTTTTTTTTGCGTAACATTAAATCACAGTGGAACAGCTGATGGCCGTCATTGTTATCAATAAAGCGAAAGATTTCTAAAATCTAACCACCTACAGCCATGGGAAAAAGTTACCCTCAATCTCAAATCTAGTTGTATAAACTATAAACAACTTTGATTACCTACTAAAATTCTAGTGAAGGAATATTCCAACTACTACCAGCATAATAATTTCAGATAGAGTCTTGAAGAATATATATTCACCTGCCACAACTGCTTCTTCACCACAGCATCTCCTGGAGGTGGATATTTTCGAAGCAGGTGACGTCGAATAACAGACGTTATAAGACATATGCTAGACCGCAATTCGCTCACCCCCAATATCATAAGACTGAAATCGTTCATTTTTATTTCCACCCGAAAACAACAAAATACTAATAACAATAAAAATAATAATAAAAACCAGTAGAAATACGAGAAAATGGCACGTAGAGGTGAATGAATGCCAGAACGTGTTATTTATTTATTTATTTATTTTGGTAAATAACTAACCAATGTCCATTTTAGAGAATTGGAAATTTCGAAGAATTTTTTACCCAATTCCAGCTCTAAACATCTGTTAAAATACATGAGAACACAATGAAGGTCCTGGGAATTTGTCCATTTTCTTTTACTCTTTTTTTATTGTATTCTATACACATGTTCACCATCTTTACGAACTTCCCCCAGGACGATAAACTAGAGAGAGAGAGAGAGGATCTTCGTAAAAAGATAATTTTTTCCGATTTTTGATCAAATTTCTAGTGGAAAATTGTAGTCACACCTGCTCTTACAACAATTTCATCACCCGCATATTTCACTACATAATTTTTATTCTCCAGAAAAAAAACTGAATACAATCAAAAGCAGGTGATACATATGAAAAATATTCGATATAGATGCAGTTATTTGAAGTCGGCATGCACTTTAATCAAAGTGCATTATTTAGTGCAATTTGTCACACAATTATATACCGAGTGATCGAAATTAAAGGATACAGTCGGTAAAGTAGATTACTAGTTATTCGATTGAAATACAAAATGACAGATCTGTTAATAAAATCAAATTTAAAATTTTTAGCGATCTAACTTTAAAATTATTATTTATTTGATTCTAATTCGTATGAAATGTTTTGGGGTCAATAGTTGTAAATAATAATAATAATAATAATGATGATGATGTTAATAGTAATAGTCGGTACTAGGATTGGAATTTTCTGGGCTAAAAAGGTTAAAGGTGAAATCGGCCTTATTGTACACAGGTAAATAATATTTGAAACATTGATAGTTCTCATATATTTTGTCGCTGTAGGGAATTGAAATTTCTATCGATTATTTAGTTATTTATTTTCTCATTTTTTTTTATAATTCATAAAATCATATTTTACATTGACGAGTAATATTAATTGAATGAGAAAGGTCAATGTTTTCGAATATTAGAAGTATGTTTTTTTTTTTGAATAATAATGGTCATATGCTTCATTAAATAAATTAACAGTTGTTTGAATATTGAAAACAAAGCATCATCCACCTGTTTTTTTTTTCTGGGAGAAGAACAAAAATTGGGTAGGTACAAATGGTAACAGGTGCTTAAAAAAAAAAAAATTACAATGAATTTATAAAGCAAGGTGTAAGATTCAGCTGTCTCATTTTTGTTCTAAAATTGTTACCAACAATAAAATAAAAATTGATAAGACAAATTTTCCAACATTAACGATGAATTTTCGATTTCAACAAGAAATTAATCAAGCAAATTGAAAGTTGTCAATTTCTCTCTATTTCTATATGAAAATTATTATGGTAACTTTTCTAAAGCAGATGTTGGATATTTTCGAAAAATTTCACCCTTTCATCAAACACACCCCCTCAAATCCAGGTGATAAAATTGAAAACTTCTTCAAAACAATTGAAACTGAACTACGTAGATTTTATTGAAATATCTTTATAGAGGGGTGAACTATATAGCTCACCCTCTATATAAATGTAGGTAAATATAAATAGAATATGTTTCTTTATAAAAACTATTATTACGGATGATATTCGTACAAAATTACAATTCAGGTAAAGTAAAAGTTTTTAATATGGACATTTTGATAACTGGAATATCCGGGTGGATACCAGATGTGTCTAGGGTGGAAATATATGAACGGAAGCTGCATAAATAAGGGTGTACGTCTATATTCCGATTTGATCGTTAACGATAAAGAAAATCGATTGAATTTCGATAGTTTTTATGGGAATTTTCAACATAAATAAATGGGGGTGTTTTTTTTCTTTCTAGTAAATAACTGTACTTTTCAATATAATCGGTGGTTATTTAGATTAATATTGACCAAATTGTTACAGCATCTGTCCAGACAAAACACCACCCGGACCAGACGCACTAAACAATAATCTCCCCCTAAACAATTTTACTTGTGTACAACCCTCGTTGATCAACATATGCATAAAATCTATTTATAGGTGAAAACTGATAGGTAAAAATAGCGATATATGGGAAAATGTGCAATATAGTTGATTTAAATAAAGAGGGGTAAATTGTTTGTTTGTTGCTTTTATTTGTGTGTGTGTGTGTGTGTGTGGTAAATCGGACGCGTGTCCGGCAGCTGGTTTTAATACCAACAACACTCAACCACCCCCTTTACTTTTTGATATAAACATACATAACAACGTAGTTATTTAGAAAAAAAAAATAATAATAAAAGACTCCCTCTAGACTCTAGACTTTGTAATTCGAATCCATCAACTTCCGTTCTTTATTCGCTAAATATCGAACGATACAAAATTGATTCGTTATTTAATCGATAAATTTATATTTAAATATAGTAAAAATAGATTGGTTGAAGGTAAAGGAGGAAATTGTTTTAATTTCCGTTTATTTGAAAATTCTTCCGATTATATTTCTTTTTTCGATATTCTCACTTAAATGATAAAAGTCAAATTTGCGATTATATTACAATCAACAGTTAAAGTGGAATATCAACAAAACATGAAACTATTCTCGTAAAGTTTATGTTGATATCCACAGGCCACAAATCGTGACCAGATTTATACCATGTTGATATAATAAAGTAAAATTCATATTATTCTAACAGTTCTCAAACTAATAGGAGCCCCCATAAAATAAGCTCAAAATTTTGATCAAATTTCTAAAATTTCATGATTGTATATATTTATTAACCTCATTCCTGTATATTTTTATTTCTTTGATTTGCAGATATTCGTGTCTAATTAGATTTAATTAATGTTCAACTAATATTTCAACTCTATGTTTTTTTTTTGTAACCATCGCCTTTCAACAATAATGATTACAATTACCTAGAATGGTAATAATAATTTACAACATTACAAATTTACTAAAAATGGCTATATTACTAGAAAATCTACATTATACACGTATATATTTTATTATTGAATCGTGAGAAGATTTCAAATTATCATTCTATTTTATCTCTTATTATATGGTAGAATATTTTATTGAATAAGGAGAAAATTGTTGAAGTTTCTTTCAAAAAATTGTACCGATAACGTAATTGTCGATAAAGGAGAATAAAATAAAAAACGGAAATAATTTCGTAGGGCGAAACCGAATTCACCCTCAAAAATTTCGATCTTATTTTAATACTCTCTAAATAACTATGAATTATAATCGAAATGTATAGAAATAGTTTTACAAATTCTTGAACAAGACACATGTCAGACGCGTGCCGAACTGTTGAAAGCAACCACCTTTCAAACTAAAAGCCATATGTGTCTTCTATTATCATTATTATTATTATTATTACTATAATTCTCATAATATAGATATGAATAAATATGAAATTATTGCCGTTAAAATAATTGCTTGAATCGAAGATTTTTAAAATTATAAAATTAAAAAAACGGAAACAATCGCTTTATTGTAAGCTATTGTTGAATTTCATTTAATTAATTTCTCATTATTATTTTTTATGAAACTCTAAATACCTACATATGTGTCTATGTATAGGTAATGTTTAACTTGTACCATTCATTGTTCTATTATTGTTTTTCATTAAATAACAATCATTTGACAAATTAAACGGCCATAGAAAAGACTATTTTATTCAATTGATTTATAATAACAATTGAATTAATTTAATAGAATTCATTTCGTTTACCAGGTGGCTCGAATTATCATTTTTCACAATAGCGAGACGTTGAAAGTTTAAATTTGAATAATTATTATTGAAGAATTGAAGAAATTTGGAATTTTTTTTATATATTTAGAATACGATTTCTAACTTTTTGAAAGAATATATTGAAAACTTTCGACCCACTTTATTTATTGTATTGGTGATAAATTTATTTTACATACATATGTTGAAAAGAGGATCTCAAAATTTATTATAACATTTCACAAGAGTGAATATTATCAATTTCTATTAATATTCGAATAATAAACTGTAAACAATAAACAATAATAGAAGTGTAAATTCTGCTATAATCATTGAAAATGAAAATCATTATGATTCTGTTATCTTTAGTTTATTATTATTATATAGAGGTCATTGTTCTTAACACAAAACTAGAGTCATCACAAAATCAGATATTTTAAGAAGTTGTATAGTTGTCATTTGGAATATTTCCGTTCATTAAAATAAACACTTAATTTATATATTTCACTTTCATTTGATTATTGAAAGAAACGATATAACCTTGTACTATATTTTTCTTTTGAGTAACTAACATAAAATTTATAACCGGGCTCATATTTAACTATCAATTCAATATGATGGTTTATTAAAATAGTTTATTGTCGATATTGTGGGTGTATAAAAAAAAAATAAACGATATACGAACTTGGAGATTTATAAGATTGTAACGTTATATCCAAGTGTCGTTAAATTTAATCAAAAATCAATAACTCCTTATATTTCTAGATAATAATAATAAAATTGGGTGTAATTGAAATATAGTAAAAACGCTACCCACTCGCTATAAATAAATGAAAAAGCGTCGAATAGTTTCCGGTTATTACGAACATTATCATTAATTTTTCATCCGTTTATTGTCTCTTTTACGGATTCATTCATTACACTCTATTAAAACATCATCCAGAACTATATGAATTTCGTTAATTATTAGAATTAGTGCTTCTTCCTGTGGTCGCGACAAATTTAATTGACAAATTCGAATTATTTCGAATCAAATCTCGGAAATGTTATTGTTAAAAAATTGGGAAATTCAACACAAACAATTGAATAATAGAAACAAATTTTAAATTGATGGAAAACTAATCAATATTTTATTGCTAAATTAAATTAAGATTTTTCGTTAGATTATGATTCGTGTTTCATTACAATCATAAATTATAATTTGTTGTTAACGAATTTCCAATTTAATATATTCCCATTATACCAAAATATTTCGCGTAAAAAGCAAGGGTAAATTCTTATTGACTTCAGTGAATAAATCAACCCTCGAATTGCAATTTAAATTTATGGGCACAATGTTTCCACATCTATCGTGTACCTATCACTATTTGATTAACGGAAATTACGTGACTGGAACAATCAAATGGTTTTTTTTTTGGAATAACAACACAAATCAAGTAATAAAAATTGAATTTTTTTTGGAAAATATGCCAATCTATTTGGGAACAGAAAAACCGAACGAGAATTCTCTCACACTTTCAATAACCAAATAGTCATCTGCTCAACTTATGTTATTTCATATGAATTATAAATGAAATTTTTACAACACTATAAATATTTTATTTTGGAAAAATCATAAAAGACATACAACCCAGTCACGTTCATGTCAATTCTTTCTTTATGAATTTAAGTACCGGTGTAATTTATTTAAGAAATTTCGACAATTGTAGATCCAATTATCCAATTGAGACTATTATTACATGTATTATAAGAAGAAGAGGAAAAAAGGTCAAAATTATAGACGTATATTTGTAATATAACAACAACCTCTAGACCTTCTAATTCAAGTAATAACATCCAATCTCCATTATTAAGTGTGAAACATGATAGATATGCCTGTGTGGGTGTCTTGTTATTAATATAAAACGAAATACTCGACTATATGATTTTTCTCCACATAAATCTTGCGATCAGAAATTATTATTAGTGTTCAATAGAAAATAGATTCCAAAATAATACAGGAGTATATACAACCAACAATACAGCAATGTGTGCAGTATTTGAATCGAATAAGACTCAAATTACGACTTTATTTTTATTTTTAGCTTGAAAATAATCCAGAAATGGATAAAACCAATAAAATCAAAAATATTGATGATTCTTATCAGGGACGTACGATATCACAGCTTGAATAACACAGATGTATTATATTGACGACCTTTAACCTCCTAAAAAAGCATTTTCGAAAGTCAGACAAAATATTTTTATCAATCAATCAAAATTGATGTTATTATTTAATCACCAAATCAACAAAATTAAAGTTGATATTCATTAGACATATAAACAAAAAATTCTAACCTCAATTTATTTTTATATTATTCTCAACTTCTCCGCTTAGTAAAATTTAGATTTAGCAACAATTTATTCTCACCTGCAACTCCACTAGTGGCTTGTCCCATGTTTAAGAGCAATTCTTCGTTTTAAAACAATTTAATTGACCAAAATTTTTTAAACACAATTAATACAACTGAACAGTAACATTTTGAAATTCGTCTCTCAAAAACTTCAGTTTTAGTTGAATAATTCGAAAATATAGGCGAAACACATCAGATATTTGAAATAATTGTTAATAACAATCAATTAATTTCAATAATCGACAACTTAACCTCGCTTTTTTCACCAAATTTGACATTTTGGCAAGTTATTCAACATATGAGTGAAGTTAGCTGTGAGTGTAATGGAGATGCGCTAACTCATACCATAATCGATTATTTTCGATATAAACACCAAATTAATCTAGAAATCGATATAAAACAGCTATTTCGAAAATATTATTCATATTGAATAAAATAAATATCGATAATCGATTATTTTTGATTTTGTTGGATTGAATGACAATATGGCAACGTTGGGATTGATTTTGTGTTCGATCATGCGCTTTTATGTAGCGCCATTTTTCCAATTTGTAGCAAAGAAAAGTGCAAAATTTACGATAAATTCAATATATTTTTATACACAAGTTTAAATATAAATTACAATAATTAGGCATAAATTAACGTTGTTTTCTTTTTGTATTTGTGATACAAAACTTGGTGTATGTATAAATATTATTGGTCTATGAATAATATGGGAATCTAAATTAAATTACAACAGGTAAAACTTAATACATATATCAGGGGTAATATACAAAATATTTGAATTGAATTTGTATTAAAATAAAGTTCCCACACTCTAGTTATGTAATTATAAAGAAAAAATGGGAGAAAAATTGAAATTGGAGTCAAAATGGTGCTAGTTTTGTACCATCCCAATTCTAGATAACTATTGAGAAATCAATAGAGTGTGAGTATGAATATATTAATAATTATATTACAAATAAAATACTCTGAAGAAAATTACGTAAAACATACGAAATTGTTTGTTTATCCTTAATTAATTTTCATAAAAGTGTTTTACACATTAAACTATTCTAAGAAGTTAGTAAATGTTCAGTAAGTTTAAGGGCCATGCCGCTAGTCACAATTCTAACAAATCGAGGGTTCAGTTCTGAGTCGGTTTTTGTCCAAAAAAAAAAACAATAATAATCGAAATATTGTTGATTCTGTATTTGAGAAATCCAACAATATTTTTAAGTCGTAATCAGTTTTTCCTTAAATTTTTTGATTTCAAGAAAATTGGTCAATAATATTCAATCTAATGCTTTCTAAAATTTCGCATGCAATAATGCAACTCCACAAACCAGAAAGTTGGCGATACAAAATTTAATTAAATTAATAACGCTGTGTGTAGTTTATTGTCTAAAATTATGACACTAGTCATTATAAGTGAATTAAAATCATTATAAAAAGTTGTTTATTATATTAATTGAAAAATAAAATAACAAACTGGTAATTGGAGTTGTTTGTAGTAACCTTATCTCTTATTATTGGTATAAAAATTGAAACGATTCTAACTAAATAAATATTTCGATATAAATTTATTATTATTTTATAATAATTAATTATTAATCATCAAAAATTGATGTTTTTCTTGTTATTTACCACCAGTTTACTTGTTCCATACGTATATACATTTTTTGTTTAATCCATAAAACAGCTAAATAAACGAATGCTGTTATTGTTACGAAATATAATAGAGCCGATAATACGCAATAAGATTCATGGTGTAAGCCGCGTGGATAACGCACTTTATTATTATTCCTATTATTATTATTATCAATTAATCGATCATCATAACTTTCTATAACAACATTATCATCATCTTCATAATAATTATTGAAAGTTTGTTTATTATTCTCTATTGAATCAGATGTAAAATCGGTTAGTTGCAGATGTTTTGCATCATTATTATCATCGTTATTGTTATCAACAAAAAATGTTAATTTATATGGTTCAGGCTCAAGTTGTTGTTGTTGTTGTTGGGTCTCTGGTATTGGAACGGATGGTTTCAAATTAAGTATATGTTGGTTGAGATCGGTAGCTGGTAATAAATGGACATGGTTATGATTATTATTATTATGATTATTATAAATATTTGTCACAGTCTCTTGTTGAGATTGTGTGTTAGAATTGTGAATAGCGGCATGTGTCAGTCAGTAGCATTTCTTTGTGCATGCACATTTGCGCACAATATCTATATCTTTGGTGTAACGTGTACCATCAGCACATATTAATCGGACCTAAATTCCAACAAAATAAAAATTAATTCATCGTTTATTATATCATCATTTCAGTATACCTTTCGTCGTTTACTTTTGCGAGCATGACAACAACTGGAACCACAACCACCGATACATTTGGCCATTTTCAACGGTTTCCGGGATCGACATCCATTTTCGGAATAATATTCACGTATCTGCTCTTTACGACAAGTTGGAGCTATCAAATAATAAAACAAAACGGATAAATCAATCATCAATAAAATTCAATTTAGAAATTTTTCAGTTTGCATCAAGCTTAAAGATAATAATGATGATGATGATGATGATAGAATTAGTAACCTTTACCTCAGATTGATTCATATCGAATTCTCATGAGGGATTATTTTGAAGCAAACTGTAAGTATGCATGCTATTGTTTTTTTTTTTTGTTTTTGTTGCGAAATTATAGAAAAGTTAGTGCACCTGGCCACTTATACTTACACTCTTCCTCACCTTGCTCACAATACTTTCCCTTATACCCAGGTTTACATTTACATACATACTCTGTATTGCGTACAGCAACACATTTACTATCATATTGACATAAATTATAACTACACGGATCTGGTGGATTAGCTGCCGGTTCTTTAACCATACCATTTAATTCATCATCATCATCATTATCATCTAGAAATAGATGTTGTTGATATTGTTGTTGTTGTGGTTGTTGTAATAATTGTTCATCATCATCTTTATCTATTTCCATCATTCCACAACCTGGATGGACTTTTTGTTGGATTTTTGCATTACCGAAATCGACTTGTTTATGATTAATCCACACTTCTCTCATACAACCTTGAATAATACCAATAATAAATAATTGAAATAAATTGAAATAATTGTAATTAATTGATACCATGAAACGATGTCAAATTCCTTAATTGCCATTGGGTGAAAGCATGACTTCCGGTTTCCGGTTGAATTCCACCTAAATACATTGGCGTACTCAATCGTAGATACTCATTGGGACCTTCATTGATAATTGATCGCGCTAAACCCCGATCCACTCTCAATGTGAAATTCTTTTTGATTGCAAGCAATTCAGCTATGTGATATTGACCATCTGATACAACCTCAAAACTGGAAATATAATCGAATTAGAATATTTTCGTCAACGAAAATTTTGCTCTATCCACCTGTACATTGTCGAAACTGGATAATTGGCAAGATCATAACTGACACGGATTCTACCGCCGAATAATTCAACAGCAATATGTTCAGCATGTCCATCGTACATTAGAATACCGTTTTCTTGAGTTGTTGCGAAAATTATTGTGACATTAGCTTCCGGTTTAGTTCGTAATGGTTCCAGTTCAACGAAGGACGTGTTGTGGATGAAACTCAAACTGGTTAGATATTCGCAACGTTTACCTAAAATTTCGATTATTATTTTTGATAACAATACAATAAGAATTGTTGATAATACCGGAATATCCAGGGGCACATTTACATAAATAATCATTGGAGCCTGATGGTTGAAAACAAACGCCATGTTCACAATCGTGATGTTGACATGGTGATGTTTGTGGATACATCATAGCAACTAATGGGGTAATTTCACAGAATTTCCCCGTAAATTCTCCACTACATTTACAAATATACTCGTTAATACCATCAATACAGGTTGCACCGTTCTATAAATAATAGTTTAATGAATAATATAGATTCGAGTTGTAGATTTTATACCTGACACATGTTATTGTCGCAATCGTCGATATTGATTGTGCAATTTTCACCTTTGAAGCCCGGCAAACATTCGCACGTATAATAAGTTTTATGATCGACGCATCTTGCGTTATTTTTACATGGATTATATTGTTCGGTACAGAATGGTATTTTATTTTGACAAAATTCACCCATAAAACCAGCCGGACATTTACATTGATACGAACTGATCAAATCGATACAAGTGGCATTATTTTGACATTTATTATCGATACAATCGTCGATATTTGTTTCGCATCTTAGGCCGGTAAAGCCGGATTGACAAATACAGCTGAAACGGCCTTCTTCGAGAATTTTACAACTGGCACCATTACGACAGGGATTACCGTAGCAGGCGTCGATCATAAATTCACAATTTTTACCATGATAGCCCGGTGCACATTTGCATTCATAATCGCGTTCAGCTTGACTAGCACATTTTCCATTATTTTTGCATGGAAACGTGAAACAGGCATCGCACTTTGCTAAAATCTCATTACTAATTTTACCTTTACATTGAAATGTTTGCGATGGTGTCGATAGAATTGATTTGTCTTTCATAGTTGGCGGTTCGGCACAATGAGCGATTCCCGGCTCAACATAATCGACTTTCACCCAATCGGAGAGCCAGCGTAAATTGCAATCGCAATACAAAGGATTCGCGCCAAGAGCACTGTAATTTCGCTCATTGAAAAACGAAAACAATTACAATAAATAAACTCACATATGACTGATTGATTTTAGATTAGTGAACGTTCCTTCGGGAATCATCGAGATCTGGTTGCCGTGTAGAGACCTGAAATTTTGTTTTTTATTGGAAATTGAGTCAAAATTGCGGACAACTCACAGAATTCGCAACGATTTCAAGCCAGTCAAAGCGCTACGTTGGACGCATTGCAATTTATTATAACTTATAATCAACGTTGATAATTTCGATAAATTCGCAAAAGTGTAATTCGATAGAATTCCAATTCGATTATTGCTCAAATCCCTACAAAATAATTTATTTGAATCAAATCGAAATTGTATCATATTTCTTACAATCGCGTCAACGATTTCAGATGATTGATTCGATCCGCTTGAATCGTACCGATCTCGTTTATATCCAAATAGAGTTCGGACGTTTCCGGTGGGATACCGCGCGGTATTTCTGTCAATTTGGCCCGCGAACAACGGACAATAGTGCCGGTACATGAACATTTCGGCGGGCAGTAATTTTCACCTAAACAGCCCTGATCGTTTTCACCTACAATAATTCATCATTAATCTACTAATTATAGCGACATTATACAACAAACTTAGGCATTTAAATTCAGTTTTTGGTAATTCTTTGATTAGAACATCTTTAACGCGAGTTGGTCCGGCACATTTCGGCGGTGAACCACTCAAACCTTTATTTTTCAACCATTCTGAAAACCAAGCTAAATGACAATTGCACATGAACGGATTGTTGATCAAATTCCTAAAAATTTCCAAATTTATAGATAACTAATTTGATATTTGATTCGATAAATCTCACAAAGTGTGTAATGAAGTTAAATGATCGAAAGATCCAGGCATTACGCAAGTTATTTGATTATTATTGAGTGATAGAACTTTAAGATTATGTAAACCAAGAAACATTTTATTGTGAATTTCCAATAATTTATTCTCCGATAGAAGCCTGAAATTCACCACAATTATTATCGATAATTAACGGAATTTATTAAAGTATACAATTCGTAAATTCGTGACGCCCCCTCAAACGAATTCTCTTCAATTCCGGTTATTTGATTCCGTCTCAAATCTAATTTAACCAAATTCGGTAAACGTCCGAATAAACCATCAGAACGTATCCGACCCAATTCGTTATCATGTAGTAATCTAGAAAAAAATTAGAAGATTATTTATAGAAATTTCCGGGAAAATTGAACAATAAATACAATTCGGTTGTGTATAGAGGAATATCTCGGGGGATCTCTTTGAGATTACGCCCGGAACAATCGACAATTGTCCCATCACAACTACAACCAGTCGGACAAGCATTATCGATGAGACATTCACCAGCATATCGTGTCCGGAATTCTTCTTGACCTGGAAAATTTTCCAAAATTCTACAACAATCGAAATCTAATAAATAAACGATTTACATTTGAATTTTTCGTCTTTCAGCGCTTCAATTCGACGCCGTTGCATCCGTTTTGGAGTGTCGCATCGGGCTCCGGACGTTTCGATCGGATTTCGATGTAAATATTCGGCTAACCATTTCAAATTGCAGTCGCATATGAAAGGATTACGCGCCAAATGCCTAATTGAATTAAAATCAATTAAAAAGAATCACTAAAATTGGGTGTGTAACTCACAAAGTTTGTATACTCTTCAACGAATCGAAACTACCATTGGCTAAAGATTGGATATTGTTGTCGTATAATGAGCTGAAATTTTCGCTATTAATCAATTTTTCTAACTGTATATTGAACGACTTACAGTAAACTCAGACTGCGTAGATCGCGAAATGTATCTTTTCTTATACAGGAAATTTCGTTCGCATTCAATAATCTGTAAAGAAGCGGTACGATTGAATTTATTTAATTGAATTCGACATAAAGGTGATGAATACGTACAAAAGTTGTAATGATACTAGTCCTTGGAAGACTCCAGCTGGTAAATCTTTGATCTTGTTCCCATATAAAACCCTTAACGAGAGAAGAAATTATGAAATAAATGAGCTGTTAGAGTTTTTGTCGTCTTCATTTGAAGTTGATACTTACAAAGATGTTAGAGCTTTCAAACCTTGAAAGGCGTCTGATGCTATTTTAGAGATTTTATTCGTACTCAAATCACTGAAATTAATTGCGAGGATCAATACTCGAAATTACGCAGGAAAAATCGCGATACTCACATCCGTCTGAGTCTTTTATGAGCGGTGAACGCTTTCGGTGGAATTTCGACAATTTCGTTCTGCTCTAAACGTCTATAAACAAAATGATTTATGAGAAGAAGATAATTCAATTGTGATTGGAGAATTAATGACATTTATGTTGGATTAATTGAGGCGGGAGCGCCTCCGGAACAATGCCAGGAAACAGCTCCACAATTACAAAAATTATGTGCTAGGTATGTCTTGATCGCCATACCCCACGAGCCGTTTAGCTCATGTGCTATAAAGTAGCAAGCACCCTTTTTTTGAAAGTTACCCAACACTAACTGCCTCAATATCAAACAACATCGATCACAAACCTGGTGCGGATAGTAACAACTAACGCCATCTATCAAATAACTCTACTTTCATGGAGATCTACTCACAATTCGGTGATTCCTTCAGGAAGATGATCCGGAATTCTTGTCAAACCTTTACCACGACAATCGACCATACCATCGGAGCAGACACACGGATGGGGGCACAAGGGTTCGCTGATACACTCACCATTAATCACGTGCTCAGTTAGACCTTCAATGATCAACGAAATAATTGATCAATAATTCGAATATTATTTCGAAAATCACCGATAATCAAAAATGAAATTAGTTGAAAACAAAAGAAAAAAAATGTACGACATGCGGTATCAGGATATTCAACAGGTTGTATAACTGGTTGCCTACAATAACTTACCGGAACATTTGAAATCTTGCTCTTGTAAATCGACGATATTTTGTCCTTTTAGATGATTTGGTGAATTACAACGGACATATTGTCCGAATAATGATGATGAATGTCGTAAATATCTCGATAACCAGCTCAATTGACAATCGCAATGTAAGAAATTCTCATTTAAACGTAACGTACGTAAACGGAACATATTATTAAACATATCTTTACCAATCCATGTTAAATTGTTGTTGTTCAAAGTTCTGTTGACAAGAAATCATTGAAATTAGTAATTTTCGGAATTTCTAAGATCAAAGTAGAAACGACAACATTTATTAATGTTCGAGATAATATGAGTCCTGTGATCTCGACTAGATATTTAGAATATTTATAGTTTTGATGAAAGATAATAAAACAGGCGCAATTGAAGTTGGAAATAGCTCAAGAGGCGCTTAATATTTATAGAAATGGTAAATTAAATAAATTGATGGATTTTTTTTTTGAATGGTAATTTGCATCTTCCTCAACTGCAGGATGTTCAAAGTTGGGGCTAATTTTCATACACCTGTTGCTCCGAAACTAATCCTAATATTAGTCCTGTAATTATCACGGTTGAAATCAAATGATGAATGATATCTAGTCGAAATATTCGATTTGTATCGAAATTGGCTCTAATTTACACTAAAACTTACAAATTTTCCAAATCCTTGAAACTCCTCAATGCTTGATCATCAATACAGGTTATCTGGTTGTTGTCGAGTTGTCTGAAATTTGCGAAATTATTGATAATTTGTTTGTTCAATTATCGGGATAACTTACAAAATTTTAATTGCTGTAAGTCCTCGCAACGTTTTCTTTCCAATTACTATAATTAAGTTATGGCTGAGATCCCTGTTAATTAATTAGGAGAAAAAACAATTGTAGGATTTATGTGAATTGTCTAATAAGTTGTTGCAACTATAAATGGTAAATATCAAAAGTTCTCAAGTTTCATCCTATTTAATGATAGGTTTCAAGAATTATTGGAGAAGAATCATGCAAGTTTATATAGGAAGTAAATAGTTGGGATGGTGCATCATTATTTTAAAGTTTAACTCCCACGTTCTTCTCGACGTTAGTTTTTATTTAAAGTCTCTGTCTTGGATTTGAATTAAAAAATCCTTATTAGAAACCTGTATGGCGGAATAAAATTTTCATTTAACAACAGAGAGATTAATTTTAATGCCAACTTGTAACAAGTAAATATCTTGTTGTTTAGAATTTTATCGAATAAAATACTTAGAGAACTTCTTGTTTTGAATCGTTTAAAATTCACAAAGCTCATTACTTACAATCGGAACAAATTCGGCGTTGTTGCGAACAAATTATCGGGAATATGTTGGATTTTATTGCCATTTAAACGTCTATAATTCGAAAAATTATTGTACGATCAATAGACGAAATAGAAAATCTACTTACAATCGTTCCAAATTCATCAGATCCTGAAACGCATCCTTTTCAATCGTATGTATTTGGTTATCTGTCAATTGCCTGAAAAACAAACATGCGGTTCAGGCGAGATATCAAAGCTTATAGACGCTATAAATCTCATGGAAAAACTATGCGGAAAAAATTGGTAAATATTTGAGAATTATGAGAGAATAAAAAATTTACTCACAAGATCCGAAGTTTACTCAAGTCTTGGAAATCGGTATCATAAAGGACTGTGATATTGTTGCCTTGTAAATTTCTGCAATCAAAAAAAAAAGATTATTTATTCGGTTAATAATAGAAATTGCAATATTCGTAGCACGACTAATAAACAATTGAAAAATCAATCTGTATTCAATTAATCGAATCGATTAGAATAACAGCGAGGGAAAAATGGAACAAAGAGCAAAGGGTTGTTCATTTTATGAGATTTGCTGCATTTTTTTCTATTTTGTATCGTGATTAATTCACTTAAAATCGTCAAGCCGCAATTACGGAACCCATTTTATATGGGAATAAATAAAAGTACGTCGATAATTTCCGATATTTTATATTAATTGAGATCAATAAACAAGTGAAAATATGTTGTTACAGGGTGGAGTTCGATTATTATCCTGACAGTTTTCAAATGAAATAATTTTGTGCAATAACCGTATAAAAATAAATGTCACTCGACTAGTTTCATTGAACTATAAATAAATAGACGGTTATTGAAATAATAAACGAAGAAAATTCCATACAGCAAACAGCTCTATTCATGACCCTTCAATATCAATTATCATTTGAAATCAATTATAATTCCCAATTTAATTGACATTTGGGATTTATTGTCTATTCTTTTACCCGATTAGAATAAAGCTAAATGTTCGATGTCAAATTGTAGGCCAGTTTAATGAGCCTTCAATTTGGTTAGATGTCTTTGTTTCGTTTGAAATAATCATTTGTCATTATGACAAATATAATAGTTTGAACAAGCCCTTTTATATTTATTATCTTGATTATTTCTAAGCACGTCAAGAAATTCGATAGAAACAAAAAGCTCGTTCTTTTCTATAACAATCTAGAGGTGTTATACGTCAATAAAAATGCAGTTCTCGAACTGTTTTGTAAACGAAAAAATATCGAAATAAATTTGGAGAACTTCCACCGTTTAACAGCTATTTGAGTTTCCAATTACACACGATCTCGAAATAACAATTAACAGGACTTATTTGTTATTTATTTAAAATAAATTTCCAGACGACTCGTCAACCCTTTTCTGTCTACAACAATCCAAATTATAAATAATAAAATAAATGTGTGTTTGTTTAATAAGCCAATTATGTTCGTGTGATGATAAATCATTGATCGAATAGAGAACAGAATGGGATTAATCCATCCGTTAAATTGTTCTACAGATCTTATATTCAATTATTAAATTTTAATCAAATTAGAGCGCCTATCCGACCGTAATTTATTGTATTTTCTTTATCGATCTTTTTCGACATTTATTTATTCAATCTGTTATTTCTGCTGAAGCAAAGGGGTGAATTCTTGAATATTAATTTGGAGAATCGAAATGTCGGATTTTTGTTGGGAAGAATAATCGTGTCTGACAGAAACAGTTTTTAAAAATTTATTAAAATTTGTTTAATTTGAATTTTCGTTTTAATAATCTATGTTTGTTAATTATACTCGACATGACAAATTCGTTGAGTTTTTTTTTTGGATATTATCCTGAAATATTATAACAGTCACATTTTTATTTAATAAATTATCCACTTGAATGATTGCATCATTTATTTAAAATGGAATGAATTATTACTGAATTTCATGCCAACATTGTTCCGAAACGACGAACTTTAACAATTAATTTCATTAATATAATAATTATTATCACTATTATAGAATAATTGAAACTCCCGATTGTTAAGTAGATAGATTTGGGAGTTATTTAATTGCTCATTTTCTAGGTGAGTTGATTAAATAACTACAAATTTAAACAACCATCTATCTTCGCTTCGATCTACTTTAATGGTTTTAGTTGGATTCTATTTTACCACAAGAGAGAGAGAGATAGATTTATACGGAACTCAACATTTGTTGAATCAATCCGTATAATCACATTGATGCGGTTCAGTTTTGTTCTTTTACGGATTTACTATCACTTAAGTAACTTGAAATTGAACAAGAGAATGCCTCTCGACAAGACGATTACAACAACTATAGAATTAATGTCAGTTTAATTTCGTACAGTTAATTAATTCATTAAAATTTCTAAATAAACAACATCGATTCAATGATAATAAAGGATGATTGATATACGATGTGGCTTATATCGTTTCAATATTCAAACAATGATGTTTATCGACAATAATGATAATATTGTGGGTTTTTGTGATGACGAAAATTGGTGGATGCGCCGCAAGTTGCGAGATTAGATTGTGGCCAAAATATCTCAACTTGATCAAAGCTACTTTCTTTATGGTGGGAATTATTTTATAAAACGATGCTTAATCCATCGAAATTCCTCTTTTACAGTCCTAATTTCCATGGTAGCGTTCCCGATTTTTCTTCATCTCTCTCGCGTTCGTCACGAATGTAAATTTACATTGTTACCAAGAGAGAGGGAGAACGGGAATTCGTCGTCGTCATTCAGTATTCAATCAGATAAAAATCGTTTTAGCCAAATAAAATGTCGTCGAAATTAAGATGTCCGTTTATAAATACGTGTTTCGTTGTTGTTATGGTATTCGTGTGGAATAATCGTTTGGTGTTAGAACACGATGTTTATATGTAAATCTCTCGATGTGTAAAATAGAGCACGCAACTTTTAATGCGTCTATTGTGATATTTCATAGTTGAAATCGAGGGTTGGATGTTGGAAATTCTACCAACTAGTCGGAGCAAAAATAATATTGTTATAAAATTTTTTTGGTATCGCATTGTAAATTGATGAATCTTGTTCGAATCGAATAATAAACGGTTTTTATGTTGAAAGCTGTTTTCGAATTATTTTTGATACGAGCTCACGTTTATTCGTGCGAAAAATTCGCCGGATCAGGTGCTTTGTTTAAGCTGACGCAAAAAATCATCTGGCCATTGTACGATTATCGATAGGACCAAAATTTGATGATGATGATGATGTTCAAATATTTATAGACAATTAGAGATTCTCATGGAATAGTTTACGATAAAAGTTGGGAAGTGCATGTGATTATGAACAATCTAGTTGGCGATATTTCCTACTTATGGCAAAATGCCATTACCAGACATTATTTTAAAGAGAATATAAGTCAGATGGAGAGGGACTTTACCATAAATTTCGAGACTTGTGTAAAACAGGAAACGAGCGAAATTTCAAGTTTGCTATACGTCTTTCAAACAATTCCGGAAATCGTCGACAATAAAACGGTTTTTGCCGTTGATCCACATCGAAATTACGAAGACGCAATCTAAGTTGAAATTTATACAATTCGGCATAATTCAAACAGCTTAGTCCGAAGACTAAACAATTATTCGAATTAAATTGGGATATGTTGCGATCTAAATAAATAAAATTTCTGTCCACCTTTTATTCACGACTTTACGCTCCAATGAATACATTTTTCGTGATTATTGTGAACTTGGAATCGTTTTGTTATAAGTTCGATACGAAAATTTATATCGAATATCGGCGTGACTGACGACTTCGTGGGTTCGCCTACAGCTTTCTACCTTTTTTTTTATCGTTTTCCGGATTTTTTTCACTATTTTGCCCGACTTTATCCATATCCCGCCCACTAACAGTCCGGCAATATCGCTCAAATCCAGCGAAAGTAAAATCAATAATTCTCAAAAATACGTCGATTATCTTTATCGGGAATAAGAAGAATTACAGTGATTTAGCATGCGAGACTCGTTTAATCGTTACGGAATAGTAATGGAATAAATTTTTGATAAATAATCAAATGGGGCACGATATAAAGGCAAATTTATCCGAAATGACCGGTTATAATACCTTTGCATATTTGCAATTGAGAAAATTTTTGACACGCATTCAAAATAACGTGACCAGTTTACTAACGGTATGGGAAACGTATGAACAGTCGGAGAGAATTGCAGCCATAAAGATTTCAAAATTACAAACTAACAACCCTTTTTCGAGAGAGAATTGATCCCAATTATTGCGAATATCTTCGAAAGATTGCCGTTTCGAGCGATAAACTTGCGCCATTTATTGCTAGATTGAGACCATTGAGAGTGGGATTTTTGCCGATAGTTTTTTTTAGCAATTAGAAAGATTGAAATTTCAAAGTCGATTCGATATAAGAACTCGGATCAATTCTAGAACAGCATCATTCAT
>JAZBGZ010000270.1:0-10744 GCA_037414795.1 Stenodera caucasica | reverse complement strand
CGCTATGGGTAATTTGAGAGTAATAATGGGAAAAATCGTCTACCATTTAAGGCTCAAATTCGAAATACCCCAATTATAATTCGTGTAGGTGTTAATAATTAGACGATTAATTAAATGTCGCATTTAGGCCATCATCTAATTGAATTAGAACAGGTCTAATAGGTGTTCTATTCGAACATTGAAGATCGTATTTTACATGTTGTCAAACTAAACTGTTTAGAATTTAGAACTTGTTTTTCTTTTCTATTTAGTTTCAATGTAGTTATTGCTATTAGTCCAGCAGCTTAACTGTAGGCGTTCCTATTTTTTTTATTTATTTATTTATTTTCAACATACTAACAACGTTGAATATTTATTTAAATTTATTTAATTTCTCAACTAGGATATAATTTGAAATGAATACCTGTTTCGGTTGCACAATTATAGGTTACAGCACGATCATTTCCGCTATTTTAATACATAAATTTCAATAATAACCGAACAAATGGTATTTTAATCGAAAAAGAACATCATTTCTCTAATCATCGATAACTTATTTTCTTGTTATATTAATTTTCTTAATCGTGTTAGATTTGATTGAATTGATAGAAAAGCTTTAGAAAATATAAATTCGAATTTTAGTTCTGTTGAGCAGGTGCACCAACTTGGATTATCTTTGACAAATATTTATGACAAACTAGAAGAATTCTAAATGGCCATAACTTTTGTGAATAAATATCAATGTATTTTTATAACGAAATAACGTCGAGATTTGAACGAAAATAGAAACATTTCAAAACACCGCAGTTTATCGATTCCAATTAGCAAATAATTTCGGAAAAAGTCTGAAATATCTCAAAATCAACTGAAATGATTGTCGGGAGTATTTTGTACTTTTGCATCGATATTCAACTGTTATATTATGTGATGGTTATATATTTATGAAGCACAGACGGTATTTAAATCGAGATTGGTTAGTTTAAGTTTAATGCAAATTCGAAACCGGCTGATGCAGATTGGAAATTCTCCCTATACACTCCATATCAACATGCATACAAATACACAGTATGATATCGAATTTGATATTATATTATAGGATAGGAAACTACTCCTCTCATTATCATTTACATTAAATTCGAATTTATTAGATTAGATTTTTGAATAAAATTCCGCCGAAGATGCTGCCTGATTTTAGAATTTTCACTAGCTCGAAATTAAACAAATCAAATAAATACGCCCGATCGATTATTATAATGAACTAATAATAAAGATATTATCGAGGGGGTTTGTTGAACGAATGTTAGACACGTGTACGGAAATATTCACAACAATACAAACCCATCACAACAAATCTTAATTAAACTATAAGAAAATTTCGACAATTTTTCATCAGTCCAATAGATAGAGACAATGATAAAAAAACTACCCCTATAATTGCAAATATACATATTGTGTGGGTGTACATCAACCCTCTAGAAAATCAACCCTCAGTGTTGACAGTGATGTATGTCGTCGATATTAAGACGATATTCAACTGAATCGATAACATCGATTCGATTTGAGGCATATTTCAAACGAAATTGGATATCATTTATTATAAATAAATAATTATGATGATGATGATTGCTTTATGATACAAAATTCTAAAGATTATTATACCAAATTATAGACTGATCGTCAAATGTAATGATTGTATTGAAATTATTATTATAATAGTTGAAAAACGTTCTAATGAAAAATGCAACAAAAGAAAAATTGATTGTTGATAGTTTTTCAATTATTTTCGATAAAATAGCTGCTATAAAAGACGATGTAACAAGAAATAAAAGTTTTTCATTATTTCGATTATTTACAATAACAGATAAAATAGTGGTACGCGACTGTATTTATGTTCCGTGGCCTGTAAAGATTTTCAAGATTGAAGACTGAACTTTGTTGGAAAAATAACGACGTTATTCTATATAATATCACCATGAACTTTTTCCGTGTTCATATACTTTGTGTCAAGTATTTCAACTTCCAGTTTCTTTTCATACGAATAGAGAGAAAAATACGTGACTTTCACATATATCATCTACTGAAAAGTATTCGAATTCAATACAAAATTCTAACTAGAACTTTACGAATTGTTTATAATGCGATATAGGCCCAGTATTGTAAATTATAGGGGTGTGTGGCCACCCTTGAAATGAAAACACTATGTTTAATCACATTTCATTGGCCCCCTTCGTCCCCAATGTGTGTGTTCTTGATTATTTTTGATCTTATTGCGATAGGAAAAATCAATATGTTTACTATAATCAGTGAGAGGGTTGTTATTGCCTTATAATCGTTCAATAGAGCTTACGAAAAAAAATTCCACAGTTAAATCGACAATATTTCATCTACCAGTTTCTTAGTTGTATAGGTAATTTTTTTTTTTGATGTTGTTTTTGTTTGATTGTGAGTATCAATTACCGGAAACAAAACTAACGACATGTTTCGAAAAGATAAATCATCAATCATGGAATCTTTATTTTGTTCGTTGTTATTTTCAAAAATAGTGTTAGGTCCATTAGTATTCAACATTGGCCTTTTTGATAAAGCGGCACTATAGGCGTAAGTCATCTCTAGGCAATCAGTAGAGATGATCATCAATAATCACGTGATTACAGCTTATAGTTTTTTTCTTGTGATTTCATCCACTGATTGTAGTCCATTAAAGCTCATTTGTACGTGTCTCATTATCGTCGGATTTTTATAGTTTGATATTCAATCTGATAATTTCGTGAACAACGCCGAATTTTTCGCTGGATAAAGACAATATTAATAAATACTTCAATTATAATTCATTGTTGTAAGTTGAACATTATCAGTAGACGTAGCTAACGACTTTATTTTAAAAAGGAACTTGTGAAGCCAATTAAATTTCCAATGACGTACAAGACACTTCATTATCAACAACAGTATAGCTTTATCAGTTGGAAACCACCTTTTATTATCATAAAAGACTAGAGAAAGATGAAAATTATAAAGTCGTTTCGTTCAACTTTAAATGAATTAAGCACAATTTTCTCTATTATCACCCTCGTTATTATTCAATAAAAAATAGTCGATAATAATTAATTGAAAATTTGTTGTTTTCACTCAAAAATCATCTTGTAATAATAAAGACGTGTAGCTTCATTAAATTGTGTATTTAAATTGGACAACGACAACAACAACAAAAAATACCCAATAGAAAGCTTGTTTCTTGAAGCTGAATTAGAAGAGAGACAATTAAAATTAATTGGAGTCCTGTTTACAGTTTAGAAGAAAATTTCAAAAATCGAAAAGTTTATTTTTGACTTGTAATTGTCATTTTTGAATTTTCGACCATCAATATCACTCCCTTTTATAATACAAATAGTTTTATATTACCTGTGGAGAGATAATCAATTTTGTCGCTACATTAAGGGAATCATTGAAAATAGAGAAGAAAAAAACAACTGCTAGACCACCCAAACATCTTGTACAACAAGGGGAGACACAATCATGACAAAGAACCTATAAATGTGCCTAAATAATGGCTTAGTTGATTGTGGATGAAATATTGAATTGATTTATCAGAAGTTCAAGAAATTATAGCTAAATAATCCATGGAAAAAAAAACTCAAATTTAGATGATGGGATTCAAATTGACTCCGTAAAAAAATTCTATTCATCCATCTTTGAATTTATTAAAAGGATGAGTGATGATTATTGGATGCCACTGGTGTCTTCCTCATTAAAATCATTACCAATAGACGAGAGTTGAAGAGAGATGGGCTGTTGAATAGAGCTTAAAGAATTTATAGTGTCATCTTTGATGAATAAATTTAATAAATTTGAACAACTCAAATTTTTAATTAGACATTTTTATTAATAGACTGGGAGAATAGGCGTTAAATATTCAAATTGAATTATGAATAATGAAGCCGGATGTTCTATGGTCAAGAAGTTGTGAATTGTTGTATAAAGGACACCTGGTATATTATTTATGTTGGGAAAATCGACTATTTCTGGAACAAAACGGGGAAATACTGAAGCTTGACAACAGAAATGGCCTAGAAAACCTCTTTGTATTGAACTGTCAAGTTGTCCGAACCAGGTATTTATAACTGACAGATTCAAACTTATTTGTTTCAACCATCATTTCTGTTATTTGAGTTTGAAATAGGCGCAAGTCAACTGTTTTCGACATTAAATATTTGTATTTTGTTTGGACAATTTTTTCGTTTGAATATTTTACTACCGTCTCTCAGACTCTTGTTGTTGTTGTTGTTGTTTGGATATAGCGGGAGATCACGCGAGTAGCCATCTAAGGCCTCGCATTTCTATCAACAACCCGAGGACCATGTTGTTGGAAGATATACAAGTCTTTAAATAAGTTATGAAGGTGATTCTCCTACTGGTACTCGCCTATATGGGATAAACTCATTACCAACGTAACAGAAACAAAATGACTTATACTTTATTGTTAGTTGGCGCCTTCAAAGTAGAATCCTCAATCAATGTCCTAGTCGACTGAATTAAAATCGTATTGATTTTCTATTTTAGTTTTTTGTTCATGTGAAATAATATGAGTGTCATTTATGATGAATTTGACGTGAATCCTGTTCAGCAATCCTTCATCTGTGATTACTTGATTACATTTACAAGAATTTGATTGAATATAATTTGTCGCCTCATTTTATCATTTTAATTTGATTTACATAAATTTACGGTTGAAGTGGCTCCTTATTTTGCCTTGTTATAGTCGAAATTCGCGTGTGGGAGGATCGGTGAACAAAAAAAATAATGATAGAGAAACATCAGCATAATTATTTACAAAAGACATAAATTATTGTAATTAAAGGGATTGTGGGCGGCCAATAGTGGGCCGGGAATGGATTGTACTGAAGATTATGCTATTGTGTATTCCATTGAATACGAGTGAATTATCGTCAGAAACTAACAACAATAACAGTAAAAATCGAAGAAAATCCTAAATGACAGTTTTGCAACAATAGCAGGCAAGAATAAGGATAAATCTCGACTTAATGTGTAACAGACTTTAGACAGAATTGAATGTCAAATACAGGACATTGTGTCCATATTGTAGAAGGTTGAGCTTGGAAATTATTGGCTTCCTGCAGGAACATCGCAAATTTATTAGCATGAAACCAGAATTTATTTATTGAACAAAATTCAATTATTGCGCTATATCGATCATTAATGAACTTGGACGAAATGGAGGAGCACTTATAATTGTAGAAAAAAGGGTTCTCGAATATTATAAAAATAAAATTGCCTTTACATGAAACCGATCATCATCGGTGGCCGACCCTCAAAGACGAACCACTCAACAGATAATTGCACACGACATTTCCTGCCATCATGCTAGAAACACACATACATAGACACACAAAAATCATCGATTCTTACAATGATTGGATGGTCCCAAAGTGCACCATTACATCTTCTAATAGGCTTGCGGTTCGTGACCGAATCTAGTCTAATAGACAATTATTGTGAGTTTGATTATTATTTATTTTTTTTGATAATCATATTTTGAACGCTCGAATTGTTGATTCGATACTGGTTAAATTGTCTGTGGAAATTGTGGAAAGTTGCAGCTCTAAATTTAATTAAGATCGACCTAATTCTGGATTAAATTGTTTGTATGCTCCATCATCGTTGGGCCGGAATTCCGTTTGTTTCGGCTCCTATCAAGATCAAAAGTTTCAAAACTAATATTTATTGTTTAGAAATAGCGAATACGAATTTGAATTGTTGATAGATATTTTGGCCATTGATAATTTTAAATATGTATATAAACGAAACTTTCCGTTATTCAAACAGTAATAATCATAAATAATACAGAATGACAACATTCAAAAAACAAAAAACGATTATACGAGTATTTGTTTTGCTCCAGGGTAACTACGACAAATGACAAATAGATGATTGTCATTTAAAAACGGAGATAAAATTTTCGAAATTTCACATTCATAAGACCGAATGACAGCCGAAATTTTTCATTTATAAATCCTCAAGTCATGATCTTCTCAATAATGATGATGATTTCGAAATTGATTTTCGCAAGAATTTTACAATTTTAGACAAAGTTTGAAATATTCATAATTTCCGAAAAACAGAAAAAACTCAACGTTTTGATGAGAAATCCTCAAAAAAATTATTGCTTATAAACAGGACTAGAGTTTCGGGTGAATATCTCCGAAAATTTTCATTTCACGGATTCAATAAAGCTCGATCCTCGGACTTAATGCGAACTCCCTGCAAAATTCCCCAATTTTCCCAAGAATTTCCGGCAAAATTTGAAATACTCAGAAATTCCACTATAAACAACACAACTCAAACATTTTGCTCAAAAAATCTTTTGAGAAACGCATAAATGATAACTAGGACTAGAATTTCGAGTGAGTATCTCCAAAAATTTTCACTTTACGGATTCAATAAAGCTCGATCCTCGGACTTAATACGAACTCTCTTTAGAATTCCCCAATTTTCCCAAGAATTTTCAACAAAATTAGAAATACTCAGAAATTCCACCAAAAAATAACAGAGCCCAAAGATTTTGCTCAGAAATCTTCAAAAAAACGTATAATTACTACGACTAGAATTTTGAGTAAATATCTCCGAAAATTTATCTTCACGGATTCAATAAAGCTCGATCCTTGGACTTAATACGAACTCCCTTTAAAATTCCCCAATTTACCCAAGAATTTCCGGCAAAATTTGAAATACTCAGAAATTCCACTATAAACAACACAACTCAAACATTTTGCTCAGAAATCTTCTGAGAAACGTATAAATGGTAACTAAAAGATAAAAATGGATCCTCGGATTAATTGCGAACTCTCTTTATTAAAAATGTACCTGTCTTATTATAAATAGAATTGGCGAAAATTCGATAAAAAGCCAGATTTTCAATTTCTGATCTGCACTAATCATCGTTGATTTCCAAAAATTAGATAACTGCCTTGTTATTGAGCACGATTTCTTGTAAATTGATCAAATTAGAAAATTAATCATTCGATTAGGCGTTTGTTTCTGTTGTTTTATTATAAAACAAAAATGTGTCGAGTAGGAGTTATCCTATTATTTTCGAGGACATTACTTGTGTGATTTAATCATATGAATTATCCTCGAGAGAGACGCTAGAGATCGTTGATTGTATGTATATGTCCGTTTTTGACTAGTCTCCAAAGGGGATGAGGGTGATTTTGTCTATCGTCATCCGCCAATCCCCTTTTTTTCTCTAGTCTAGTTTTAGATTGATAATATTTACGAACAAAAAGCATCAATATCCCGCGAGACATCATAAATAAGGGCATTACAAAATTACGATAAACCTTACATTATGTAGGCGCTTTTTTTTTAATATAGGAAATGGACAGCTTTAGCAGCGAGTTTATTGTGCGTGGGGACTCGATTTATAGCAATTTATTTTTTTTTTGACGTTCGTTTTATGTAAAATAATTGAAATTATCCTGATTTTAATTAAAGCAATGCGATTTGGGAAAGTTTCAGATTATTCATAAATAAATTAACAACGCAAATAATAATTGTATGATTATGGCAATTTACTATTTATAGATATAGTTTGAGTTACTGTTATTATAGAAGTGTGATAAATATTGTGGTGATTGTATAAATTTAAAAAATCTATAATAAGTGGTGAAAATTAGAAAATTACACGCGAAGGCTGTTAATTCCTTGTCAAAACTTTCTAAATTACATCAGTAATTTATCGATAATAATATAATTGGATTTTTATCAATAAATATAAAATTCAACACCTCCCAAAGAGTTGTGGGAGCGTCCAATTTCAAGAAGCTGATCTAATAGCGAATACTCCATCCTAGAAAGAGAAAGAGATTCTAAGAACATCGAATAAGTCATCTATACCGATTATTTTATTGTCTCAATACACCATTAATTCATCTAACAGCTCTATAGATAGAGAGAATTTATTAGAACTAATTCCAATATGAGTCAATAATGTGTTTGAAATAATTGTGCCTCTTATTCTATAACAATAAATATCGTGGAACATATGAATGGAAAACAACAAGAAGTAGAACTCGATCAAGATTATTTAAAACTAATATAAATCGTACAACTTTATGTGCCAAGATATCAATCTGTATAAAGAGACTCAACATATTTTCGTCTCAATTGGAATTTTTCCATTTTCAAGTTCAATTCTTGAATGTTAAGCTTGCTTGATTTCGAATTGGAAATTGTGATCAATTATTCGAATCGCTATTATTACGTCTACTAGATTTCAACACTTTTTCCGGTAGGTTTCAGATCCATCTTCCGGTTACAACCAGTGACAATGGGTGTGTATTATCAGTTGAAAAATATTTTAATTGAGATTAATGTCCATGTTATATTTATAGAGGGCGGGGGTGTTTAGATAGGATTGAGCCGTCATCTACAATTAGTTCCAACTAGAAAACTAGAAAATAAATAAATAAACAAAACAAGTAGCTATTTTATTCTAATTTAGATTTAAGAATAGATGACAATTTGAATGATGGAACGACTATTTCTTAGTCATCGATCAATTCTTGCAATATTATAAATCAACAACAGGTTCTTTTAGTGTAATACTTGCCAGGATAATTCCGGATGAATCATTTTCTGCATATATCGTTTTGGGAAAAGGCGATAATAAAAGAATCGTCCGGGAAAGACACATATGTTTAATGTAATATAGAGGGTGAGGGGTGGAGTCTACAATAGTGGTGAGATGTCGACAATATTTCGGCCACATACAATAACCTAATGTAAAGCTATGTTATAATATAAAAATCTGAGTCATACATTGAGCGATTCGAGATCATCCCCTTGATGAGTTCGATCATTTTTAAATTTTAATTGAATCGTGATTTGTTCACTTTTTTTTTGATACAATAACAAAATTGGATGGAACATAGAATAGGCGGATGCTTCTCAAACACCGCACTTTGAAGATGCGGAAAGATCAGACAAAGCAGCAAGTTGACTATCTGCATGTTGATGAGACAACTCCAGAAAACCGATACTCTTTGATAAACAATTTGAATATTTACACAAACAAATTTTCAGTTTTCATCGACTCTCCCCTTGACTATTTTCATTATATTCAGTTTTATTGTTCTTTGTTACCCCCATTGTTTTATGTTTACTCGAAACTTTCCCATTAAAAAAGCGAAATTTCCAAACATCGAATTCGTAATTAGCCATTTCCAATGGAATTAGTCCAACTTTCGATAAAGATGAAAATAACACTTTCGAAAAATACCGAAAACTCCCCTAATTGATTTTCAACTTCCAATAAAAGTTTGAATTCAAGCTTGAAATTATAACTAGCGATTCGGGCGAAATTCGGGCCCATATTGTCCGATTATTTATTATAGGAAAAACTAATCGGTATTTTACAAGCAAAAGTTCAATTATAAGTTGCCATAAATATTCGTAACCGCACAACTATAGTTTATACGACAAGATTTTCAATGTTGTTTGTTTATTTACTTTTGTTATTTTGCAGTGGAAAATTGAAAAATTGACCCAACAATAACGAAAACAACAAGTTTGCTGTGTAACAGAAGCTGGATAAATCCGGCACGCAACCAGTCGAAATTGCATCGGGAAACTTTAACACTTTATTAAGGAGAAAAGAGTTTTGGCAGATAAATAATCGTCTATCCTCCATTTTGAATAATGAATGGATAAAATGGAGCTTTATCTCGAAAGAAAGACTCACTACAAAAAAACACTAAAAATCCCGAATAAATCAAAAATATGATAAATACTTCCCTATTAAGAAGAAAATTGTATGTTTATTGACTGGGAATTAAATTTTTTATGAAGAAAATGAGCGACATTATCGATCAAATTTCCAATTTTTCCCGTAGATACTCGTTTATTTTAACCGCCTCAAGACCTAAAAACTAATATTCTACTAAATAAACTCATTAAATATTCATATTGAGCAACTACCAAGATTATTTAATTTGTTACTGAAAAAGAAAATTGATCATAAATTTTCGAATTAAATCCGTATAATTTCACCCTATTAATAATAAAAGGAGAACAATCAATAAAATTGGTTTTCCTACTCTATTAGACAGAACTGCAAATTAATCTGGGAAAATTGCTGTTATTTTTCATATTTTCCAATTACAAATAACTTATTTCAAAATCAATTTTTTTTTTCAGTTTCTAGTTCAGCTGTATATTATTGGAAAATTTAATTTCCAAAGACTTATTTCTTGTATCTGAGTACGTGTTTTCATGTTTCATATGGTGGTTCTTTCAATATTTCACACTCGAGAAATTCTTTTATGAACATTCAGCAATGCGTGAAAAACACGTTTAAATGTATTCGTTTCTTTTTTTTGTGATCGTTTTTTAAGGGGAAATTTTCGGGGGGCGGTTCATTTCAATATAAACGCCACCGTCTGATGATAATTTACATTCTTGTCTTTCTATATTCGAGTTTATAACGAAAAGGAATAATATGAGAAAAAATCAAGCAATAAAATTCCCATAAAGTATGTTAAATTATTTTATAGTCTTTCAACTGTTTTTATCTGTTAACAGGTTTACAATCATTAACTGACATTAGATTTATACGAGAATGGGAAAAATAAATTAATCGTAAATTAAAATGTTCTTCTTTTGAAAGTATTGAGAAATTGCAAAACGAACTACCCTGTATTACTTTAGGCAGTTTAGTATTAACAATTAAAGTGGAATTTCTCTCTAAAAC
>JAZBGZ010000269.1:38625-50124 GCA_037414795.1 Stenodera caucasica | reverse complement strand
GGAGTTGGATTATTTTTTGATGGTAAATGTCGTTAAGTCGCCGATAATGATCTTACCACGCCACCTTGACACACAATTATTTTGTAAACATTAGAAATTAATTTCCAACTCGGCTCAATTATTGTTGTAAAATCAGATGAATAATTGAGGAAAAAATTTCGGAGACAATGTTGTTTATTGTGTTTGATGTTGGAGAGACTTAGTGGATGGTTATGCGACGATTATGCTCTGGCACACTGATGGGGGCGCTGAAATATAACCCTTCGATTTTTAACCTACATGGCCGTTCTTGGACTGTACGGATTGGGAGATGAGGCTCGCTTGCCCAGGTACAAATAATCGAAAATCACCCCAAACAACTCCAAGAACTTCTCCGAATTTGGAGTTGATTGAGAACGGAATTAATTCAAGGATGGTTCTATAGCGTGATAAAGCCGCATATCTCTTTAATTTCGCTTTAGTCGAAAACCATCTGCAGTTAAAAACATCAATACTCGTCTAGTTGAAATTATTTATAAACGTATAAATTCGGATTTCTAGCCAATTATTTTTCGATTAACGAATATTCTAAAATTTCTATAAAGTGTTGCGATTCAAGATACAATTTTTATTGATAATTTCGAAAATAGTCATTTTATGAGCAACTGTTACAATTCCAACATGGTCCTTGTTCAACTATTAAATAATTCAAAGGAGCGACCGTATAGATCGATGGCTACGTTGAACGTTAAGGGTGGCTTTAATAGTAGTTGTAGTGTGAATGATTGGCTTTTGTTATAGATATACCTATGATGAAAAAATAATAATAAAAATAAAATAGATAACAGCGCAGTAGTCAGCGCAACAGCGCTACCGATACTGACAACAATAACATCAAGTTAACGTGGACGTCGCGACGCCGACGTCCCAACACTCGCACATAGACGTGATGAAATATTCCATATTGGAATAAGGTGCGCGCATGTGGACTAAATTACTTATGTAATATTGTTCCATTGAGCGACATCTATCGATTGGATTATAAGGCAATAATTATCCTCGAATTTTTCGATATTAATCACAAATGATGCTTTAAATTTTAAATTACAACAATTGATTTAGAGACGTTGACTTATAATAGAGTTGAGGATAGGCCAAATCGTGTAACTTTTTAGACGATTTGTGATTGTTGGAATGTTTGTTAAATGCAAATGCATTCATTTCCTGCAAGTTGAATATTTATTGCGTCATGCCATCAACTTAATGGCCATTAAATCGTTGGATGTTAGGTTAGGTTCTCGTCCGTTTATATATACTATATACATATATAGATTTATATATAAATATAGTATATAGTTGTTATGTGAGTATGAGTGAAGATGAGAGATTGTGCGCCGTCTCTTCAACGGCTGTTGCGGTTGTCGGTCCGAGATCAGCTGTAGCAGTGCGGGGGTTTATTATTGATCGTTCCTGCAGCGTTCTCGTGCGACGTTTTTCTCTCCTCTCCTGATCAATGATCACACTATACCGCCACCCCCCTCTCCTATAAATATCCGTATTACCAACGATACCAAAACAAAGCCCCCAATTCAACCATGTGCCCTTTGTAACACACTCCCTAATTCACCCCGAAAAAGACAATACACAAATAATTCATTACTATTATTATTATTATTATAAATAAATCAAAGTGATCAAATGAATTAAATTCAACTTACAGTTATTGTAATTGGTCATTATATAGTTGGTGTGACTTTTGGTGGATGCGCCGGGACTCACGTGGCTCTTATAGTTGTAGTTACACTACACAACTCATATTGAAGTTGGGGGAGTTGACATTCAGTTTAGTGTTGAAATTCACAATAATAATGTGAAATTGTTGATTAATTATAATAGTAGTTGGTTTTGATTTTTGTTAAATTATTTTTCTTTTTTTTTTTTGGTTTATTAAAGTTGGTAACAGTGTGTGGATGTCAGTATAATTTACGAAATTGTACGATTAAGTCCGATAGCGTCGGCCGGGCGCAGTCTGTGTGTGATCGCGGCCGTGTGAGAGTGCAGCCCCACAAGTCCGGCATGGGGCTCGAGGGGGGAGATGCGGCTCCCCTCTCGTGATCCGCCAACATTTCCCGCTTCGAATTGGTGGAGAAATGGGGGCTGACCCCTGTCCTCAAGCCGAGGCAGGACCCACGGCCCCCCGAAGGTGCCAGGTATGGACGATAAACAGCCACTCCCGCCTTTACCACCAACTAAAAACACAAAAAAAAACAAAACACGAATCCTCCTCACGGATGCTGCATCTCAGAACTACCCCAATTGTCAAGGGCCTCGACCTTGTCGCATCTCTACGAAATTCGAAAATAATCGACAATTCCATTACAATTGTTATGACCTAATAAGCTATGATCCTAACACTTGTTCTAATTGAACAATAGACATAACCAAAATCTGGATTCAAGCCAAATGTATCTATATAGGAGAGAAAAGACTCGTTTTCAACAAAATTAAATCGAACAATCATTTCTACTGCATGCACCAATTCCAAACATACTTATTCTTAACCTTACTCCTGTCATCTATTTATGGATGAAGTCGCGTTATGTTTAGAACAAGTATGTTATTTTCAGATGAATGTTGGTTATTAAAAACAACCAATTTCGAATCAAACACTTGTCAGTGTGACACCATTTGTTCCATCATTACAATAGACCTCATTCAATTTGATACAATAAAAACAAATGCCACAAATCGTAACAATTGCCAATCGGTGAATATTCATTATTTGGCAAAACGATGACCGTATTGATCCGCAATTTTTTTTAAAAAAAAAGACACGTGATTAAGGGGGCACGTGGATCCATCACTAGAATATTAGTAGAACATAGTCGAGATCAACATCAATTGTAGGAATTTCGCTATTAATAAAATGACACAAGAAATATGGCCAGTTTGCCACGTGTTCAGTCGCATAATCGATAATAATACCGAAAATTTTTCGCATGCTTATAGATGCTACTTAGTGACGCCTAAACTGAATTCTTTTCATGTCTGAAACACTCGTTTTTTGTTGTTTAAATATTTAGAAAATAAAAGTTATTTATAAAAACCACTTACATCAAGTAATTATAGATATTGACAGTTGAAAACGCCAAAATGGGTGAAGATATTCTAATTTGCGAAATTTTCAACTCATCTTGATCTATATTCGAAAAAAAAAAATAAAACAATTTTCGGCTAATCAAATAGAATTTTCTTTGGAAATTCCTATAATGAGTTGATTGTGTAAGAAAAGCGATCTGATTGAATACGATATAGGCTAAAAAGAAAATTCGGGGGGATGAAAAACGAAACGATTTTCTAGATGATGTTCCATTGCCGGCATCTACAGAGCGACCTACATTTTCTCACTGACGTCACACGTTTTATAAAAGGGGAGGTGGGCGGTGGTGGATTGGTAGCAGGCCAACAACATCTCTGACGTCATTATTCCATGTTGTTATCAAAACTAACCCTCTTCAATGATGATAACGGAATTTCGACAAAATAAAAAAATCGAATCGTATTTCAGTTTTATTAAAATAAATACTCATTTCCTGTTGGTAAAAATTGTTTGATGTCCGGTCATAATTTTTAAATTTGAGTTTAGTTATTTTTCTAAAGCTGTCAAGATTTAGAGAGGAATCGAAATTGTCTATTTCTAATGGTATTGATTAAAATACACGCTATCCGGCAATTAAACACTAAGCAATTCTATCAGAGACTCACCCTTATAATTTTCACCTTTTCGCACCCCGATCTTTAAATTGGGGCAATTTTTCTTCCTTCTCTCAATTAATCGTCGTAATAAATTTATTTTCGTTATATTTTATTATAAAAATAAATTATTGTGGATTTTAGTCGAAATCACGTACATGCTATTATACTGACTTAGGAAAAAATCAACATTTACGCCCCTTTTATAACAAGCCAAAATGGTTATTACGATTTGGCTAAAATTCCAAACGAATTTATTAGTTCATGTTTATGCATTCGCTTTGTTCCCTATTTGTAATGATAAGCAGTTGGTCTTTCCATATATTAGTAGATTGTTGATAGGACATGTAATAGTGAGTCTCGTTGAAAATTGAAGAGCTCCTTAGATTTTATCGAATATTGGTCTTTTATATTTCGCATAAATATACAACGAGTTATAACAACTATTCTGAAGCCGAACAACTGCTCAATTCAAGGATAATACGTACCCTTTTCCTAAATGAATCATTCGATTAATTAAGTTTTGAATTAAATAACTTCAATTGGTGAATTTTTCTCGACTAACTGAATGCGCTTTTCTAGTTCGTTACGGTTAATTTGTTATCAAAGTAAATTCTGTTTTTGTGGGAGAAAAAGTAAAAATAAGCAACGGAAAGTTTGATGAAGCCCAATTCTACCCGAATTGTCCAATAATCGTAAATATTTTGGAATTTGTAGTCATTATTCTATATACAGTTGGTTCTATTGGAAACAAAGATAAGTATAAAATTTCAGCCGAATCAAGGCCACTCAGTTATCATTTTGCTGTTTTTATTTATCAATTATTTCCGTTTTTAAAACTTGATATTTTACATTGAAACACTCTTATTATTGTTGTGTGGGAAAAAGTGTAAAATGTCAAATTGTTGTGAATTTGCTTTACATACATTACATTGTAGTAGTAATGGTAATAATAAACGGTAATCAAAATTTTTTGTTTTAATTAAGGGGTTGATAATAGAAAAATGTAGTTGTGGGGTTGGTGATGTTGCAGGTCGCTGCCCAAGCTCAGCAGCCAGGAAGAGGACGGGCACACCCCCCACTCCCAGTTCACTGGCGTAGCCCATTTTGAGCCCATCCCGCACGATCACGATTTTTGCGAAAGGGTCGTAATTAACGTAAGTCCACTTTATTCAATCCATCTCTCAACCAAATAAAGCACCCAAATCCAAATAAAGGGCCAATTTTTCCTCATTAACCATAAAAATTAGGTATTCTTCATTGGAAATGAGTTATTATTTCGAAATTCGCGCGCAAATTCGCCTATCCATAAGACAGTCGAGCTTTCCATGGCCAACTGACAGTAGTCGTTTGATAATTACAGTTTTCTGCAATTCGGTTGTTTTTAAGGGTTACAAATGCGCCAAGCACCAAAGAATAGAGATAGCTATGGAAAGTTCTAATGTTGGTACTTTGGATGATGAGATTCATGGGCGTAACAAGGATAATTCGACTGATTTTGATCACTATAAGAATACCTAGTTGAACAATTGAAGGAAAAAAGGTCTATTTGTTGGATTTTTGAAGTGATACTTCTATAGCGAGACTAGTGAATCTGAATGACCTTGACGGTATTTACTAAAAAACACGATACTTTGTCGCTAGCCATCATTTTTGTTCCTGCCGTCACTAAGGAACACGAGACTGTTTCGCTAGCCATCATTTCCAATATTACAATCGACTTTATATGAGATGAATACTTATGTTGCTTAGCAATGGCAAATGGTGGCTAGCGAAAAAGTCTTCTTCTGAAGAAGTTTCACTTCAACCGTGCATTTGTATGGTTGTGGCATAGATAATTTTTGTTGATGGGTTTTTTGATTAATTTGTTTGAATTGTTGGTGTAGGTCAGCGGCCTCCGATTCGAGACTCAATTAAGGACATTAAATCAATTTCCCGATACGTTATTAGGTGATCCAGCCCGTCGTATACGTTATTTCGATCCTCTACGCAATGAATATTTCTTTGATAGAAATCGGCCCTCATTTGATGCCATCCTATATTATTATCAAAGTGGTGGACGTTTACGACGGCCAGTTAATGTACCATTGGATGTATTCTCTGAAGAGATTAAATTTTATGAATTGGGCGAATTGGCGATCAACAAATTTCGCGAAGATGAAGGTTTTATTAAAGAAGAAGAAAAACCATTACCATCGCACGAATTCCAAAGGAATGTTTGGTTATTATTTGAATATCCGGAATCATCACAAGCAGCCCGTGTTGTCGCCATCATATCAGTGTTCGTTATATTATTATCTATCGTTATATTCTGCTTGGAAACGCTACCCGAATTTAAACACTATAGAGTGTTCAATACAACAACCAACGGCACCAAGATAGAGGAAGACGAAGTGCCCGATATAACGGATCCGTTCTTCCTCATTGAGACCATATGCATCATCTGGTTTACGTTTGAATTGTCCGTGCGCTTCCTGGCCTGTCCCAATAAGCTACATTTCTTCCGGGACGTTATGAACTTTATCGATATCATCGCCATCATTCCGTATTTTATAACATTAGCCACTGTTGTGGCTGAGGAGGAGGACACGTTGAACTTGCCACGTGCGCCTGTCAGTCCCCAAGATAAAAGCACCAATCAGGCCATGTCATTGGCCATTCTACGTGTCATTCGGCTCGTTAGAGTCTTCCGCATCTTCAAACTTAGCCGGCATAGTAAGGGCCTGCAGATCTTAGGCCGCACGCTTAAAGCCAGCATGCGCGAATTAGGCTTGCTCATCTTCTTCCTATTCATAGGTGGGTACCCTTACAAAAAACACTATTCTCTCTCTTTCTATCTCTCTCTCTCTCTTTATCTCTACTATAATTAATCTTTATATAGGTCCTTATTAGATTAGATTAGGTACTACTATTGAGAGTCAACTGATAGATGGGAGTACTTCTATTATTTATGTTATTGAATAGGTTTATAAATAGGTGATGGGCTAGCCGGCCCGATTTTGGTCCAATTGCTTTCCGTGTTCCAGGTCTGACAATATTCAGCAGTTTGGCATATTATGCTGAAATCGGCTATAATGATACCGATTATACATCAATACCGCAAACATTCTGGTGGGCAATAATCACGATGACAACAGTCGGCTATGGGGATGTCAGGTAGAGTAAAAGCAGAAAATTACCTGGCTAAGCCCCGGTCCTCCTCCTTGCAGGTGTCGTGCTGTTCTCGAGTGCCGTCTACTTCGCCGAGGCGGGCTCCGAGAATTCCTTCTTCAAGTCCATCCCAGACGCGTTCTGGTGGGCAGTGGTCACCATGACAACTGTGGGCTACGGCGACATGACGTATGATGTACACACCTAATTCAGATTTAGTTGCCACCACCGTAGCTCTAACACAACGTATACACGTTTATTTACAAAAAAAAAAAAAAAAAGTGATACGAGACCACACAAGAAAATTCTTTGCTCCAAGGACGCGTCCGACTTGATTCAATTCAATCCGTTTCACTAGAATTGCCCAGCTACCAATAATACCTATAATAGATGTCGTGACGCTCGATGTGTGCTCAATGTTGCTTGTCATCTTGTCCGATCTTGAGGAACAAAGAATTTTCTATATTGGTAATCATGGTCCTGCATGTGCTTCATTTTTTAAGATCATCATCATTAACCCCACAACCTTAATATCCTTCTCGCAATCAAAATACTTCTCATTCGGACAAAATAACACCAATTCTCCTGCTCGTGTTTGTGTTGCTTTTTTGCAATTATTATAATATTTGATAACCTAAAAAAAAAATGCATGTTATTCAAAAATACTGATGTTTTGCGATACTGATTGAGGACTATTGTAATATTGTTGTTGTTGTTCTTTCGACAGTCCGGTGGGTGTATGGGGCAAGATTGTGGGTTCGTTATGTGCGATCGCTGGTGTCTTGACCATTGCATTACCAGTACCAGTCATCGTATCAAATTTCAATTATTTTTATCATCGTGAAACCGATCAGGAGGAGATGCAATCGCAGAATTTCAATCATGTGACCAGCTGCCCGTACCTGCCAGGCACTTTAGGCCAACATATGAAGAAGAGTTCATTGAGTGAATCGTCTAGTGATTTGGTTGAATTAGAGGAGGGCCTGTTGGTGACGCGCGACCAGCTGGTCCGTAAACAAAATTGTAATCCGCGCCACAACAGCAACATTAATGCTATGAGCATCGAGACTGACGTTTGACTACAAGGTGAGCTTTATGCCAACGACACTGACCCCAAAATTATAACAAATCTAAATTTAACAAAATACGACCTATTAGATGTATTTTTATAACAGTCATATAGCATCAAGATATTCAGCCTTCTACACGAATATCCATAATAAAACATGATCGTTTATTTGGAGCATGACTCAAATCATTGGAAAATTACAGTAAAGGGTTTTTTCTGTGTTCCGACTGATGATATAGATGAAGATTGAAACAACGACGGCGCTACCACGACCGTCGCTATGGTAACGGATGATGCGCTACTAGCGTTCGATAAGCGAGGTGAGGATCTACCCCTGGCCCCTGGACCATCATCTGGCTATGCAGTACTACCACAAGATCAATCAGCCTTATAATTATCTAAAAATTACCAAATTATCATTAAATTCATTGATGGTAATTTTTGTTTTGTTTCCAGTGACGGATGCGCTGCGCCCACGACAACTCAACATCCATTATTGGTGTTATCATCGAAATTATTACATTGTGCCCTTATCACCAATCATAAACGCCAACTATACAATAATAGCAACAAATAGGGTACAACAATTAGAAGAACAACCATCATTAATTGTTATTATTCTTGAGGAGAATATCAAGTGTGTGCGCGCAGTGCTCCGAACGCTTAACGAACTGCTAAATGAAATTCATAGTACTTATTCACGGTACTTTTGTATTACCATAACGATTGTTTTTGGGTGAGATATCCTGCCAAACATATAATAATAATAATAATAATAACATAATTACTTCATAATAATAAATACCTATAAATAATGAGTAACTTATAATAATAATAATTAATAATAATAATAATAAAAATAATAATTATAATGATTAAAAAAAAAACGCGCATCGGCCGGCGGCGTCGGTATCAAATAATGCCCCAAACGACGACGGCCATGTCGGTCCAGTCAATTATTCCAACAACAACAACAACAACAACATAATTAATTGAAAATAATTAAAAAATTATGCCTCTTCTAGATAATTCAAGCTCTAGTTACCAAGACTAGTTTTCGATCAAAACAATTGTTAATTTCGCCCTTAGATCTAGTCGACTTGTTTAATCGAAAAAAAAAAAAAATTGAATAACGTTAATTGCATGAGTATATTGTTATAATTATTATCATATCATTTATTCCAGAAGAAGCAATGTATTTTGATGAAATAATTAGTAAAATTCGATTTTCTCAATAAAAATGAGCGAAATAACGCTTCCCTAGTTTTAGCCGCAGATGCTACTTAAAAAAAAAAACAAAAAAAAAATTAACAAAATGAAATGAGAAATAATTCAACGATTCTTTGCATAATAATAATAATTATAAATAATAATAATAATAATAATAATAAAATGTATACATTAGAATGGGAAATATTGAAAAAAAAAGTATATCTACTGCCTTTTTGATTAGATTAAGTGAAACAAATCAAATTTTGCACTATTTGTAATCGAATTTTAACAAAAAAACCAAAAAAAAAAACGTTTATATTGTTCGATTGAGAACTGATTATTGTAAAAATTTGCGTAGTTTTTTTGTTAGAGATTCATCAATTTCGATCCGATCAGTTCAATTTTTGGAAATTCTCAGAATAATAGCCGTCCCGTGAATTTATTTCCCGATAAACAAAATAACAACATCATTCATATCATTCTAGTTGACAAAAGCGAAAATATAAAGGAAATATTTAAAAATTTAGATTACGCTATAAGAATGGCTTAGAAATTAGAGGGTTAGATCGTTTCTCATTATAGGAGTTTTAGCCCAGTTAGTTTACAAAATGGAGATTTATAAAATAAGTTTTATTACGCGAAATTCGAAATCGATTAATTGATAATAATAATACTACTAATAATAATAATATTAATAATAATAATAATAAATATTAGAATTGTTGATATCGCCTCGCCGCTATTATTTCGAAAAGTTGCTTTAAATTTCAAAAAATAGTCTCAAGCTATGTTGCTCAATCCTAGTATTAAAAAAAAAAAAAAATAGTTGAATAAAATTGCGATTTCTAGCGCGATATTGGATTGATCGGATCGAAATTGAATTGAGAAAATCTAACAGAAACGAATTTATTGCGGCTTCGATTAACTTGTAGCTGAATGGACCGACGGGCAGCGGGCGTCGGGGCGCCAAATTCGGCAATTGTAACAAAAGAACAAAAAAATAATTGAAATGATGATGATTAAAAGAAAATTGACGGCGATGCTGCGACGAATGCTGTGTAGTGCTCACACCGAACTCTTTTTTTAATTTCAGTTGTCGGCACTGTTTTAAGTGCTTGTATTTTTTGGGCTGTGTGAAGCTTACCTAGGGTTGGATTAGCTTTAGCCCTTGTTACATATCCACCCGCGTAGCCGGACCGGTCGGGTGAGTGCGGATCCCCCGACAAAAAAAAAATAAAATTGGGGGCGAAAATTTCCCATCTGATTGGGGATGGTTTTGGCAGGGTGACGCCGGCCGGCCCGCGACCTGCGGCCCGCACACGCCCGGCCCTCGCAATATATCACTATTTAAATCGAATTCGAATGCTAATAATCATTACTGTGTAGATAATCAATAATCAAAAACAAAAAACAAAAAAAATTTATGGTATTTGAGAGGAGAATGGTGAATACCGTAAAAAAAATGATTTAATTTCTTTGTATCAGGCGAATATACTTGTGTATGTTAATGTTATTATTGTTGTTTCGTTTATTTGCGGCTAAGGAGGTGCGAAAGGACCGGCCTCTTTCGCATTCCTATTGCCGACACACACCAACCGTGCGCGTCCGATATAGACGCCGCTCATTGTCATTAATTTTTTTTTTTGTGAATCAGTATGAATCTAGTCATGTTTGTTACAATTTAAAATATTTTATAAATGTTGATTAATATACGACATTCCTATTTCATCCATCTATATTTTTTCTTCTCAATAAAACAAACAAAACCCACCTCAATCTATTTTTAAAGCGTTTTATTATTATTACTCGCTCAAGATGTAACTTAACGAGCAATACAGCACAATTCTAATGTAAGTATCACATTGTAAACTACCAAGAACGAATTGAATCACTTTATAATTACTGAAGAACTACACTAAACGGCTCTCTAACATTCACACCTGGTTTACGTATAACTAAAGACCGACCCTCACCATCGTAACTGGTCTCTAAACTCACAGCACCCATACCTACAATCAAACAATAACATAGAAACCCTCAATTAATAAAAAAACAAACACACTCACTTTGACTTGTGAGTTTAGCTTTAGTAATTTTCGCTGGTGGATCCAAAATTATAATCCTCTCAATCCACGCTTCAGTTTCATAATCAGTTTTATCTAATAAACTATAATATAAAATAACGAATTAAATCAACATTAAATTCTATTAAAGTAAATACCTGCTAGTCAATTTATTATCCTTGAATTCGAAATAAAGATATAAATAATTTTTATTGCGATAATTGAAACTTTCACCGTCATCAATGTATAAAGTTCCAGTTGCTGATTTCTAAA